>JAQIXV010000068.1:0-122417 GCA_034700625.1 Tectocepheus velatus
TAGGAAACTCCCTTGATGAATTAAAATTTATTTTCTAGAAACCCCAAAAATAAACAAGAAATATCGAATGATATCATGTTTCCAATTTGAGCTTAATTAATTTTTTCCCTAATGTTATTTCGGCTAATTTTCGGTGCCTTGATATTTCGATGCCTTGATATTTCGATGCCTGTCGGTGCCTGCGGTGCCTAATCGACCAAGCCCCTTTACCTTCAATTCATGCTCTTGCAAAATAAACATAGTAGATTCATGTGATTTTTCACAAAGGCCTCAATTACATATAAACCTATTCTATGTCATTTAAAATAAGAGATAGCTTATTGATTTTTATTATAAGTTTTTACCGGATAAAATTGATCTTGATTTAAGTGTTTTGTCGATTGTTTCTAACATTCGACAAAACATATTAACACATATTAAATATGACTTGGATTATAAGTTTGGTAATTTTGTTAAATGAAAACTAGTAAGAAAATATTTTAATGTATATTATTTCAGAAATTAATGTAAAATGTAGTAAATGACTATCGACGACACAAATTTAGCAGGATCCTATTATTGATGTCGTCACCAGACCTTACAGTCCTTACACTAACGCCTATTACGCCTTATGAGTAATCAAATTGATATAATTGGTTATAATACTTAATAAGTTTGAATAATAGGCAGTTAATAGATGAGTCAAAGTGTCATTCGTTTGATCAAAAGAAAGCGTAACCTTTGATACATTGCAGACTCAATCAGACGCCTGAGTGTAACAATGAGTCATATCCGCAGGTGTAACGAATTTTAAAAAAGGATCTTCTAATAAAATAATAATAATAACTAAGCACAGAATGTAATTTAGAAATATGCAAGTTTCTTTTGGTTTTGGTATCGTGTATATAATTTTTCTCTCTCTATAAACGTCTATTATAAATGTTTTTATAGTTGTTTTGTAATTTTTAATTTCAGTTGCTTGACAACTGAAATACATAGAAATGGGCTTGTGTTCTCCTCCCCCCAAAAATCTGACTATAAAAATCTGACCCCCCCCCCCATGATTGATAATAAAGAGAATGTCGCTCCATACAGATTCCAGGGGACAGGGAGGGTAACTTTTCTATTGCTATGGGCCTATGCCTGAGGGTACAGGGTACTCATAAATTATAGTGAGAGTGAGTAAGAGGGGACGGGTAGCCTGAAAATGGTCCTTCACAGGAACTTTCTTCATTATCAATGGAACATTTTATTTTAACTACCTGTGTCTTTGATAATAAAGTAAAATATTAATTATCCAAAATTATCCACAATTTTCATGAATTTTAATTTTTGCCCAAAAATAAAAATTAAGTCCGAAATTCATTAGACATTTCTCTCGATTAATAACTACTTTTTATCTTAAAATCTGTGAGAAAAATAAAATTTATGTTAATTATCAGTTTTTCAGTGAAATTATTTTTGATTTCAATTCTAAACAGCAATTCATTCATCAAATTGTGAAGACTTTTGAAAATATATCTCAAAAAAGAGCGAAAAGTCTTGACTTTTATAATTTAATTAAATATTAATGAATTTTTATAAGACATGACCACAAATGTCTCAAAAGTTTAATTTTCTTTAATAACTTAATTCCTGTTCAATAAACTTATCAATACTTAAAATTTTTGTGAAATAATTCAAACAAATCTCAATTGACATCATATCAACAGTTATTGACTTTTGAGAGTATTTTACAGTTATTTGGCTTTAATCGGGAGAGACATGCAATCCATTGCACAATAAGAGCAGTTATCAGCTGTTTATCCGACCAGAAGTCAAACCAACGAGTGTTTAGTCACTCGAAAGGCATTCCTCAAAATTCAATATTCATTTCCCAATTGATGTGAAAACAGAGAAAAATTTTAATGAAAACACAATTATTTCAATTAATAAAAATAAATAAAAACTAATTTTAAATCATTTTTCTAGAGGTTGTGCCGTCTCTTCATTCGATGGTTTTGTTGGCGATTCCAAAGTGATAGTCACCGGACCGTCGTTACAGATATTCACTTTCATTAGAGCCCCGAAAACACCGTCTAATCAATTGATTTGAAAATTAGTTTAAATTAATTTCAATGAAACCAAACCTTTGATTAATTCGGGTTTATATGAATTTTTCAACTTTTGGAGGAATTCCTCATAAAATTGTTTAGACATTTGCGGATCCATTGCGTTATGAAAATCAGGTTTATTTCCCTTCAGATGACAATAGAGTGTGAATTGACTGACAGTTAGTATCTCATAGTTCTTAGTGACGACACTCTCTGACCATCGCTTCCCGTCTTCGGCGTCAAAGAGCCGTAAATTCAATATTTTTCTAATTCTTTGAAAACATATTCCGATTAAAATATTTTGAATAAAAATGAAGAAAAGTCTTACATATAATCGGAATCTTCGGGTCTATCATAACGTGAGATACCAATCAAAACACATAAACCCCTTCCTATTTGTGACACAACTTCATCTCCGACTGAAAAAAAACACAAAAATTAAAATCAAAACAAATTGAAATCAAATGAAAACAATTTGAGACAAACCATAAACCGAAGCGTTTTGTACTCTTTGTATGATTGC
Organism: Tectocepheus velatus; assembly: GCA_034700625.1. Classification (NCBI taxonomy): domain Eukaryota; kingdom Metazoa; phylum Arthropoda; class Arachnida; order Sarcoptiformes; family Tectocepheidae; genus Tectocepheus; species Tectocepheus velatus. Next base: position 2,596 of record JAQIXV010000068.1, read on the forward strand.
TCTCATAATTAATACCAAACTTATATCAAAACAAAAGGTATTTCATTAAAAATGATATTTAATTAAAAATTAATTTCAAATGAATTTGTTGTCAAAAATGTATAAACAAATGAGACTCACGTGTAGTGCAGTAGTTGTTTGGCTCTATTGCTATGGAAACCAATCAAAACAATAACAATATTTAGGTTTTTGTTTACACTTTTTTTGTCAAATTATCAACACTTCCGACGATAATCATTAAAATTAACAAATTATTAATGATATTCTAGCAAGATAAATGTCTAAAACCCTTGTTCAATACATTGTGGTGAGGGGTGACCTCAAATGGCCTGTCGGGGCCCTAATCGGTGTGTCTTTTAATTTGACTCAAAATTATTTACAATTATTTCATTTGATTTAATGGTTTTAATATTTTTATTGAATTCTTGTCGATCTTCAGGCAATTCATGTCACGCATCGGTGGCCGCTATTGTCAAACACTTGTCAACAGATCCCGAGACACAAGAATATTGTAATCAATTATCTTCAATGACTAAAGTGGTGCTGAAGGCCGACAATGAAAACCAATTAATGGATGTCTGCCAACGACTACAACAAAATCAAATCGATTATTACTTGTGGACAGAAATGCCAGAAAATATCGTCTCATGTCTCGCAACCACTCCTAAGGATAGGGATGTCTTGAAACCACTTCTCAGTCATTTAAAACTTTTCAAATAAATTATTTTTTATTAAATTATTTTTTGAATAAAAGTTAAATAAATTAAAAATCATTTCATTTTAATTATAGATAAAATAGGAAGAGAGAGAGAGAGAGGAGGGGAGGGAAAGAAAAAATGAATTGAAAACTAGCATGGTGATTTTTCTCAAAGAAATTATTTTGTAAATTTTGTATTTATCCCTACTACCTGATCTTCTTGAAATTCATAATTACATTGTTGATAAAAAATCACATAAGTATCGCTTTTCTTACGAAAATGAATTGAAAACTAGCATGGTGATTTTTCATTATTAAATACCAAAAATTCATATCAAATTTCCTAGTGGAACAAATTAGCACTATCTGAACAAGAAATAGGGAGGGAGGGAGAGAGAGAGAGAGAGAGAGAGAGTAATGAAATTATGAATGAACTGAAAATTAGGTTATAACTGATTTTGGAAAAGCTATGAATTAAATAAACAGATAAATCGCTTTAACGATAAATTTTCCCACAAATTATCGACAATTTGTGGGAAACTTTCGCCTTTGGAGTGGATTCGAAAAACTGTGATCTCAAGAGATCTCTTATTATACAAAATAATACAAAAAATTTCAACCAAAATAATAGACTCGAAGTGCGACCCAAACGATAAGAGGCAGTGACTGTCGCCGCAAAACACTGTATTCTGGTGTTTAAAAAAGGTGTGAAGTGTTTAAGTGGTCACTCGCTTTGCCATATAAGTGACTATTGTCTGTCCCTTTTGGGAGTGTTTTCTTTTATTTGCCATACATTCACACAAAATGCTGTTTTCAATAGTTTTTAAATATCATTTTGGGACACATTTTGAACGACTCGTGCGTTTTGTCGTCGCACTGGTTGTCAATCCATTTGAATGCAGAAAAAGTTCAAAAACCCCTTCAAATGCCTCCTCTGGAGTATATCTTCACCAGAAAATCAGAAAAACTTGAAAAATAGTATTCCATAGAAAACAAACTCAACAATCAAATCAAACTTCAGAATCAATAGATTCCAAGCGTTTAAAGATTTTTATGAGAAAATAATTTCATTGAATTGAATCAAAATTAAGCACTAATTGAGAATTAAATACAAAATTAATGCAAATATTTGTGTGATTTTCAGGTAATTATGCGCTCAAAACAATTTACTATTGAATTAGGAGTTCATTGAAATTGGGTACAGAATGAGTCGGACGTATGCCTTAAATGTAAGCGAAACCAAATAAATAAGTCTAACAATGGCTTAGATTTAGTCACATCTCTTTGACTAACACAAGAGACACGAGACTGAGTGACACATCGCACAGCCATCGTCTCATTTGAATGTGATCTATGACTGACTGGGGATAATGTCTTTTGACGATTCAGACTATCGTCAAAACAAATTAAAAATTTTCATGAATTTCATTAAAATAGTATTCTCTGTGTTTGTGCTGTCAGTGCTCTTCTCATCGCATACCAAATCGTTCCGAAAGTGATCCTCTGTTTCGGTGACAACCGATGCAAACACGTGTTCATTGTATAGCGAAGTGAGTGTCGGATGAAACCGGCCTTCGCTCGACCTGTGCTCTGCTTATTGTCGCGATTTTGCGGTTAATTCTCTTCATTGTCATCACTCACACTGTTCTCAGCGATCGCACAGAGAAGTAAGTCTTATAACGCCTACAAAAAGTTATTTATAGAAAGAAAATACATTTTTGATTACTTTTTGAAAAATATTTCGATTGAAAAATATTTTCATCAAAATATCTATAAAAACATGTTTTTCAAAATTTTCTTAAAATACTCTCGACTTTGAACTCCAATTGAATTTATAATTAAAAAGTCTTTTATAATATGTTTGAAGAGAAAACATCGAAATGTATTTATTTTCGTTCAAAACTCGATTCAATTTTGAATAACAAATCCATAGAAATGAGAGACTATTCAGTATTTAAGTGCATATAAACCGAAAACATTATTTTGTGTTCAAATTAATGGCAGAAAAGATATGGAGAGAAGTGAATAGTCGGACAAAACTATTGACTAATTTTCTCATTGACTCCCAATAATGGAAATTCATTGATAGGCCCACAGAATAGGAGGACATTCATGTGTAAAGTGATGGTACAGACAGTGAATAGTAACGTCAGATTCTCACGTAATATAATAGTGAGGCTATACTCTGAAAAGAGATGCCCCGCTGTAGTGCTGAGCTCATAGAACACAGGGAGAGAAGAGATGCTCCAAAACAGAGCCATTATATGTGTTATCTGTTGTGAGTTACTCTTGAAATGCGTGTGAAATCGTAAGTTTTCATAATATAAACGCCTAACTAAACGCAAACGCCTGTTCCAAAGGCGTGCGTTAGGCTTAGCTCACTGTCAGCCTAACTGTTCTGATGATTGTGTGCAATACGCCGGCACAGCATATATAGAGTGATTAGGTTTCGGCCAATAGTGTTGTGGCGATACTCCACAGCCTCTTATAGATTGCTCTGCATTTTTCTGATCCCTTCTCTTCCATCAAATATTTTTCTGCGAACTGTTTTTCCTCGATATCTGAGTCTGAGTTTTGGCGAAGAAATTTTCAGATCCACTCAAAAGCAAATGTTTGCCACAACTACTCCATAATTGTGGGAATTTCTGATATAAATATTAACCTAAAAATTGTTTTGATTAATGTTTGTGTTTGTGACCAGATTTTACACTCTATTAGTCGTAAAACTTTATTGACTTTAACGACACATCCAAACAACAAATGAGTTAATTATATAATTATTGTTTCCCTCAAAGAATATAAAAATTTTTTGAATCAATTTTTTTGTTGTAAACATTTGATGAGATTTATTTTAATTTGTCTGATATTTGTATCAATTCATATAATTATGTATTCATATGATAATCAAATTACTTACAAAAAGTTATTCACTTTTTCATCAATTGATTCAAAAAATTCTTACAATTCTTTGAGCGAAGCAATCCATTGATTTAAAAATGACCTGTCTTTTAGTGAAACTCTCTATATATGAAAACCATGTGCTCTCAACTGATTTCAGTTAAAGAATCGATTCCTACATATAATCTCAAAAGGCTTTTAATGATTTGTTGACAAAACTGTTAAATCGATCTTTAATTCAATATTTTTTTCAAAGTATCTATCATTCTAAACTTGCTCGTTTCCCTAAATTATTTGTTCTTTCAATGATTTTCACCTTTTCTTGTTATTTTTTCATATGACAAGGACAATTTATTGAGAAACAATACTTAATTACACTTTTGAAGAGCTCTTGATATTCAAAAAAATCAATTAATTGAATTGAAAACTGAATTTGATTTTTATTTTTCAGAATCCCATAAAAAAGTGAACGGAATTAATAGGAAAAATGTTTCACTTAATGATAACAACAATAATATAATCAATAATATGATGACTGATTCAACCGATTCTAACGGCACAGAGATATGTATCGGATGTCAGCGACCGATATCTGATCGCTATATTATGCGAGTGATGGACCACTCCTGGCATGAGTCGTGTCTTCAGTGTACTGTTTGCCGAATACTACTGACCCAAACATGTTATATACGCGACACAAAACTCTACTGCAAATCAGATTACGATAAGTAAGTCTTCACTTTTCAAACGACTATTTATTTTGCACTTAAATTCTGTGTTCTATCTGTTGTCAAAATTCTTGGGTTAGTCTTCATTTATAATTCTGTTCTCTTGGAGAAGGGCTTCAATTAATTCAAAAAAAATGTTCAAATGTTTTGAAGACATGTTTCCACTCGAATGTTAGCAAAGATTTTTATTGTGTGCCCAAAAAAATATTGGGTTATTCAATATAAAGCGTAAAACTAAAGCTGTTTTTTGTTTAACTGATGAAAGAATGAATCAAAGCATGTAATCGAAAGCTCTGTTTCCTAAACGGATGCTAACTATGTGTTCAGTTAACAGTTTGCAGTCCAACTCCTCGGCTCTGGAGCTCAGATGTAAGGCATTCAAGCTATGCATTAGTTACAGAAATCAGTCAATTGATGAACCGTTAAGGCGTATACTCTGTGCCTATGCCTCAGTAAATGCCTTTTATCTGTCGGTATAAAGAGGTTCACCTGCAGTAGCAGTAGTCGACACTCGTAGTCACAGGTGTTTGGAGTCATTCAGGCATTTAATTTATGCCCAGAAAAAAATTGTTCGGAACATTGGTTAAGACATTTCGGATCAAATGCCTGAAACGTATTTCGTTAGTCTCTTTGCCTTTGATTCAAACGTGACATACAATGAATGCATTCAATCAATACTTTACTGTCAAACAAATTATTGAAATTCTATAAAACTATTTCCAAAACTATGTTTCGCAACAAATTAATTGAAATATTTCTAAGCAATTGATGCGAGGCTTCAATCTTTTCAATAAATCTCTCAATTTGTGGAAACAATTGCGTATTGAATGACATTTCAAATCGCTATAAATCTTAACCATAGAAACAGAGATAATATATTTGAGTCAATACTGAGTTATAAATATTAAACAATTAATACGATTGAGATGTAAGAGTCAAACGGGATATTACTGTCATATCGTTGGCTAATCCGATGGTAACACTTGACTCGACTACACACCTGCCTGTGCCTCGCATTCAATATCCTGACCCTTCGTATAATCTCTTATTTGATATTCAATGCGAGAAATGCGTAACAAAACAAAAAACTTTTATAACTATTATATTAAACTCAAAATAAGACGAATTGCACTAAATATTGAAAAAGTAGGAGAAAGAAAGTTTAGAGCTCAGGGTGAATTTGGAACTCTATTTGCGTTAAACTAATCCGTGACATTGTTTTTAATATGACTGCCCTCTACTTCATAGCCCTCTCCATCTCCAGTGATATATGTATTTGCATTAGAATAGCAACTGATCTGAGACTCTGATGGATAGGCAATCTATACATACATACATCGGGCGCTCCACTGCTTCCATGTATTTGGAGGGATAAGGCAGTGAACAGCACGTGTTACCGATCCCGCACGTGTGCGCCCAAACATATTAGAGACGGCGTTCGCGTTAAAAAAGGTTTTAGTTTCGGTTCGACACAAATAAACGCTAATTCGTGACATACCTTAGAGAACATGCCTCTAATGCTCCTCACATTTGGCGCTCAGTCGTGAAAAACTAATGTCTGACTGACTATTAAAAAATGAATTGTCGTCTCATATATATGTGGCGACAGAATAATTGGCCGATAGATTCATATCAGAAACCGATAGTTTTTTAACATCCCTCTCATACGTGTGACTGTCCTCTAAGTTTGTGGCCAAGGCTTCGATCAAAATTAGATAAGAATCTACTGGTGTTTGATTACGGATCAGTTACTCAAATAAAGTCATCGCTTCGTTATTAGTAAAGCATTTACTGGTAATCAATCACTAAGTGTTTCGACGATATCTCTAATTCTCAATTGAATTGTAACTCATTTTCATTCAATTATTACAAAATATATTTGATGTGAAAATCGGAAAATTTTTATTTTTCATTTCCAATAGTATTCAAAATCATTGCAATCAGAAAATGATTCAAAATTTTAGAAAAATTGATTGAATACACATTTCTTTGTAAACAATGGTTTGAGTTATAATTTAGAGATTATTTTGATATTTAATGAAAAGATAAGTAAAAAAATGTAAATAAAAAAGTAAATCATTGAATGATATTCAGAGCACTAGTGAACAGAGGGACTGAATAGAGAAGGAGAGACTCCAAGCAATTCATTGATACTTTAGTTGTCATAAGTGGTCGCGAAGAGGATTTGTTGTATCGAAGATAAAGCCGTTTGAGAGGAGTTATGGACTTATGGCTCACTATTTATAGGCTTTTTTAGTTAAAACCTAAATAACGTCAAATGTTTTGTTTGCTCAAAGTTTTTAAGCGACAAAACAGAGAGTCCTCTCAAAAACATTTCACACGAATAAGGCTTTCGAGTGTTGAAGAGATTAAGTCATCCCTTAGTGTTGTTGTTGTTGTCGAAGAAAACATTGAGACATCACCAGAAATATTGCTCAAAAAAGAGTCATCCCTTAGAATATATGGGTTCTGGAGTGCACTCATTGAAGCCATCATTTGGTGAAAACTAAGAAAAACATTTTGATGACTAAAACCTATTTGCCAGTCGCCTGAGCGCACAGAATATCCTATCCATCCTTTCTGTTATGTCAAGTGATTGATCGCCAAAAGGCTAACCAAAGCAACAAATTGTTCGCCACTTCTGATGATTGTCTGCATATTCTTATCAAAACTCGAGAAAAGTTTTCCCTTTTTTGAGTCCACTCCTAATATATCATAAAATTGTCTGTATTTTTGATAAACAACATATATTCTGATCACTTCTCCCACGCATTCGATACAATATTCCAGGAGTTGTGTGTCATATGGCTTATGGGTTGAGGCCTGAGAGCACATGCGTTCGGTTCCGTGTATTTGCTTTTGAGCACAAAATGTCAATATAAGATACCAACCATTTTTGGGAACCGAAGATAAACAAATTTACTCTTAACGTCCAGCTCTGGTTCACATCTAAACCTTTATTTTGTATGCTATGCGTCACCCAATGGTCTCATTATTACAAATATATTACATATATTTAGTCATATATTAGTCACACATTTACTGTAAACCCTTTGCAGATAAATATCATTCAGTTTGACAACAAATATATCAAAAGATATAACAATTATTTGTTTCAATCAATTGTTGAACTGTTTATGGTCTGAGTCTTACGTAAAAACCTCTTTCCAGCAATACTTTCAAATAAACTTTCGTTTAAACATTGAACACATTTTTCAACTAAAGAGGAAATTCAACTTTTAATATCTTGGTAATAACCTTATTAAAGCCTTGTCAAATTGATAAATTGATCAGGGCGATTAAGAATGAAGTAAATCTAATTGAATTCATTGCAGTATTTTATAATAAGAATTTCTATTATTTTGATTATATTTAGGGAAATATCAATTTTATTGATAGGTTTATTGTGACCAATTTGAAATGATCTGGATTAACAATAGATAAATCATTTGAACAATAAAACTAAACTTTTGTATGGATACAAAAAAGCAAATCATTTGAATGACTCTTAAATGAAATGCAAATGATATACAAAACAGTTATAACCGAAGTGACGGTAAAACGAAACAAATGAAAGACATGAGAGATATGACACTAAAGCGGTTATAAACAGATATTATATGTGAGAAGAGATTATCGCTGAACACAAAATGAGCCGTTCCTGAGAGTAATGCAGGGATTTGGACAAACATCCGATGTCTTAACGAAAGTAGTGCTTTCATGAAGCGAATAGAATAAGGCTTTAGGCCAGTCATAGGCCAGTCATATACTATGAGACTCAGCGGAGGACAGGCTTTTGTGCATCACTTCTACAGAAGAGCAAAGAGAGAGAACTCATCCATCAGTTGACGCCCTCAGGATATTACAGGTCTCTTACGGTCTCTTTTGGGCGATTAGTGGGATTTGGGAACAGACTTATATCTAATATAAAAAGTGAATTCAAGTGAATTGCACTGAATTGGTGTCACTGAAGCAGAAGTAGGGCTCAGCTCTTTCTTAGGGCACGTGTCTTCTCAACTGTCTATATGTGTGCCCACAGTTCATCCAATTCGTTGTCCCAATGGATGACTATTATTGAAAAATTTTGGTTAAAATGTTTTATTTAAATCACTCAATGATTCTATGAGTGGAGAGAGAGAGAGAGAGAGAGAGAGAGAGAGAGAGAGAGAGAGACCTCTGAAGTGTCGATTGAATAAATAGTTTTAAATTTAAAAACTGTGAGAAACTCTTCTGTGACTAACAATCAAACAAACTCTTCAAACAGAGAAAGATATTAAAAAATTTGAGCGCAAACTCAATTTTTATTTGAAAACTTCCTTGTTTAATCAAAGAAATAATTACAAAGTTAATTAAAAAGGCATTTAAATAGTAATCATTATTTTTGTTTAGAAGTAACCAAAAAACTGTCGATAATTAAAATGTCTTTAAATAGTTAACTATTGAGTGGAGTGTTCACCAAAAAAGTGGAATTCAATAAATCATCGGTTGATTAGTATTAAAGAATTTTATTCAAAAAATACTGTATTTTAAATGTATTGCTATTGAGAAGAGAATATGAATTCAACTGATCCTATAATGTAGTAAAGAAGAGCCCACAGTGTTTGCACAGCATATGATAGTAGCGGTGATGAAGGCAGTGGTTAATTGAAATAGATTGAAATTGATGACAACCTGACTCTATGGGCTCTAAACAGAATTTCTTTTCAAATAGGGATCAACTGTTTAGCCTTCAGTTTCAGTCAAACGCCAAGAGATGCGAAACTCTGAGTTGCAGTACGTGTTGATGCAGTTTTGTGAGTCGTGTGCTGTTCCAGTAGTGATGTGCTGTGCTATTGCCTTTGAGGCCGAGTGCAAACTCCAGGCGAGCAGAAAATGCAATATCTTATTCACTATATATTTGGTTGTCGACTACGCGAAGGCTATATCTCGCGATATATTGGATTTTGTGATCTCATAGCCCACAATATCTATGCCCTCCTAGAGTGCGACTGCCTGTGCAAAGCCAGAAGGCTGTGCAGCATAGAGACAGTGCATCACAAGAATTCCAACTATTCCTCTCTTTTTGCTTTTCCTTCTTTTGTTATCCCATTTTGCGCTTTGCTTTGTCTGACTCTCATATAGAGTATAAATATATCCCCAAATATATTGGAAGGCAGTGGAAGGCACTCAACGCAACACTACAGTCATATTATGTATGGCCAGAGCAACGACAGCATCCATACGATCATCAAATATACAAATATATATAAGCGTCACATTTGACTCAGAACTACACAAGTATTCACTTGCAGTCCTCCCAGTCCTCTGACTCTACCACTGCTATACCAGTGCTATACCATTGTATTCGACGTTTAATCCACAAATGGATTTCAAAAGGGAATGAATGCAAAGCACATCCACTACTAGTCAGCCAAAAGTTCATCACTTATTCCTGATTTTCAATTGAATGCAAATATTTTACAAATAATTATAACGAAAACAAACGGAAAAAATTTCTGAATAAAAGTTGTTTTCCAGGAATCAATCATTTGATTCACAAATCACGAGTCACACCTCACGTTGAAATGTCATTAAAAGCACACCATCTAGGTTACATAATTGAGTCTATCAAGTTTATTGTTTATTGAATATTTGCACAAATAAAGCAATTTTTAATTGGAATGGAATCTGAAAATGCATAGCTGAGAGTGGTCGAGGTCAATTCGTTTGCTGTGAGATAAATGTCATTCATGTAGGTTTTATCTAACAAGAGTGCTTGATCAAATTGCTATAGGCTTATACTTTATTATTGAATCAATTTGAAAACACCTTGCGTTTGAAAACAAATCAAAACTTCAAAGAGTTTTAATTTAATTTATTTTATAAATAAAAAAAAATATTGAAGTATAGTATTGACTGTTTTTAACCACTTATTGAAATCTGTAAAACAATATTCGTATCAAAGTTTGCAAAAATGGTTTTTTTAAATATTAGTTCAATGTTAGCGTTGCTCAGCATATCTTATTTCACTTATTTATTTGAGATTAATTAACACATACCTAACCATAAGGGCATTCCGGGTGACCACAAGTCTAAAATTTTAATATTACCATAATATTATCAAGTAACCTAGTAAAATATTATCAAGATAATTTGCTGTAACGTCTAGTAATATTTGATAATATTTAGCTAAATTTTTCAAAATTCAATCAATTTACCATTTACCAAGATTGGTAAGATAACAGTTGGTAAGGATAGTGTGGTCACCAAATATTGTATCAAAAGCTAATTAATTAGAATAAGAGTGTAATTCACGCGTAAGTAGTAAAGCATTTCATAAATTGATTGACTCTGTCGTAGGATACCATCAATCAATTGATTTTTTAATTCAATTAAATAATCATTTATTCAAAGTTTTAATTATTAATAAAAATTTTTGAACAAATCTTATTAAAAACATAATTAACGACAAAATCAATTCAATTCTTAATTAACTCTAATTAAGAGTTGATTCACCGATAAATTGAAAGTTTGTGAGAATTTATTGTTTATGTAAAACATAAAACTTTTCTTTAATTTTTGTATTTTGTCTGAAATAATGAGCCAATTGTTAACTGAATTAAACTCTAATTCAAAACCAATTCTATATCTTCCAAATGATTTGTAGATAAAGAATATTCTTATATCTGAAGAATTCGATTAATGAATATTGAATTCTTGTTTTTATTTGTTCCGATAGATTGTATGCCGCGAAGTGCACGGGTTGTCTCGAGCCGATAGCACCCACCGAACTAGTTATGAGAGCACTGGACCACGTCTACCACATCAACTGCTTTGTGTGCGTCGGGTGTGGCCGACAGCTACAGAAAGGCGACCAATTCGTGATCAGAGCCGGAAGACTCTTCTGTAGACCTGACTTTGAGAAAGAGATGGCACTCCTCCAGATGGCTAATGGAAGACCAACAGACAGCCCAATTCCTCAGAGCAATGGCCAAAGCATGTCGTCTATCAATGGCACCCCTCCCCGACAAGATGGTCGTCGGGGCCCGAAAAGGCCGCGAACTATACTAACAACGGCACAGCGCCGGGCGTTTAAGGCATCGTTTGAAATAAGTCAAAAGCCGTGCCGTAAGGTTAGAAACATTTTTTTAAACAAATTTTACTTCTCTTAAAATAAAATAAATGAAAACAATTTAACATTTGATTCAATCTTAAGGTTAGGGAAACGTTAGCCAAAGAGACGGGACTCAGTGTTAGGATAGTTCAGGTCTGGTTCCAAAATCAAAGGGCAAAAGTGAGTTATAATTTAAATGACATTTAAATTACAAAATGTGATAGATTACATTTGTCTTTAGTTGAAAAAGATCCAACGAAAGCAGCAGCAAATGCAGGCCTCACAGGCCGGCAGTGAATCCAATGGCATTCAAAGTCAATCCAGTGATAAATCAAAAGGTAAGACATTTTACAATTCAAATGACCATATATTTCAACAAAACCCGATGTCCTCTCAGACTCTTCAACGGATTCGCCCCAATTTTCTCTTCCGCCCCTCCATTACATGAGTCATAGTCCCGACGGTAAGCCATTTGACAGTTGAGGTCAGAATAAGTTCAAAAAAACTATTCCCTCGACTATAGGTTCGTATTATTCTCCTCAAGACGACGGATACGCGAAGAGTGAACTGGCAATGGATAGTGAGACCAGTTTAGGTGGTCTCGAAGACGTTCTTATAAACCAGAGCACAGCCAGCACTGGAGGACACGGAGACCAGACGCCAACGTCGATACATCACTCGGATGTGAGTCACACCTCACTATTCGGGACCACTTCGATGACACCAATCGACAAACTCTATTCAATGCAATCCTCTTATTTCAATTCAGGCGAATGTGAATGTCTGGGAGCACCCAATTAGCAGTAATTGACACCAAAATCCAGTCCAGAATTACTAACAAAAAACGTCAGTCCTATTATTGATTTAATATATTTATAAAAAACTATATGTTATCCGAAATTCACAAAAAATTTGTGAATATTTTACAAATGGTTTTAGTTCTTTAAAATGGGAGTAATGTTTGAGGAAAACCCTAAAAACTTTTAATTGAAATGTTATTAGACTTTTTCGGGAGAATAGTTCGGGAATTACAGCACAAAAAATATCTATCGATTGCATAAAATTCTTGGTTTTTCAGTAATAGAGAGAAAACATTCCGTTTATTACAAGAAATTTTAGTTTTTGTCTCATTTCTACAAAACATGTCATTCGTTACAAAACTAAGAATTTTTTGACTCGTTTTTGAAAAAATATGTCTTTTTTGGAGAAAAAATAAATAAAAATAATTTATTAAAAATAATTCAGATTTTGGTTCTTATGGTATAATATTGTTGTGAATGACAAACATTTATTGATTAGTTTTGAAGATTAAAATAAAGAGACGTTTGGAGTGAAAGGAGAGCTCTTGCGCTGAAGATTTTTTTTCGTGTGGAATGTCTATTGGCTTTCATTTTATTGGAAGCTCTGGTATTTTTATCTGTCTGTGCCTTATGGACGACAATCTATCTCCTAAATGTCAAAAAGGGTTGGCATCTGTTTGGGATGTAATCGCTTATAATTTATTATCGATGAAAGACTATTGTCGTCAACAAAACAAATTCTCTTCCAATTATTTATTCAAAAGAAGGTCTCATTTTCGACAACAAATTCAAATCAATAGACATAAAAATAATTCAAAAATAATATTCTATTGATTGCATAAATATCCTTGGCCGATCAATGAAATTATCTAGATCGATTCTGGTTAGTCAACATTCAATTGTGTGAATCACTTTTGAAGACTTAGACCTGAGTTTTGTCTCAAAGTGTTTGAAACAATGAACTGATAATAAATTTGTGTCACATAAACACTGATTAAGGCATTGAAAGCATAGGTTTTATGACTTCTAGATATAAAAGTTGATCCAAAGGCACACCTGTTTTGCACGGAATCTGTCACAACACTAAACCAGGGCTCGTATGCAGTCATATAAAGACTAACTATTAAATTATACGATATTTGCATTAGAGTTGACATTAATTTACACAATTGTTTACCAAAAGAATCGAAATTCAAGTTTTGATTCTACAATAAAAGAGTGACTCAAATGTTGAAAATCGTCAAAAGAATTGAATTCAGAAACAAAGAGAAACAGATTATGTCTCATATCATATCTGATGTAAGTCCTCTCCAGTCCTCTGATTTCAATTTTATGAATATTTTGCTTAAAATTCAAGTCACAGGAAAATCATGGGTTTTGTCAAAGAGTAGGACAAACATCAATATAACATAAGTCGCGAGACTTTTGCTGTTGAAGCGACGACAAAGAGAGAGAGAGAGAGAGAGAGAGAGAGAGAGAGAGAGAGATAGAGAGAGAACAGAGCAAAGCATAGCATATAGAATGATATAACGATGCAAACGATGCAACACATGTAGAGAACAGAGAACTGCATATTTCTTTCTCTGTGACTGAATCTCGACTCTCTCTCTCTCTCTCTCTCTCTCTCTCTCTCTCTCCCCCTGATTCTAACTCCGACACTGAGCACAGCTTCACATATCGCTATTGGTTGAGCTCAGGTAGACTTAAGCTCAATGTTTAGACTGAGTGTTGGGCAACAGCTTTCTCTGTTTAGAAATAAATGAAGTGAAACACTGAGCATAAAGTCTGTGCGATTCAGTTTTGGGGTCAGCTCTGGTCTGACTACACTTCAAACAGAATCTGTTCCGAAGGATATTCACCAAAAATTGCTTTCATTTATTTCAAGGCTTTGGAAGAGATTAACAAAACTCAATGAAATAGAGATCAGAATAATATTCAAATTGAATATCGACTCAAAACAATAGGTTATTGAAATATATTTCAATCATTTAATCATTTATTTGACAATATTTTGATCAAAACGTTTAGAATTGAAGCCCAGAATCTGTAGTACAGATCGTAATGCAATCAACTGTTGGATGAAACCAAAGGTTAATCTCCAATAAAACTATTAGAGATATGTTCCGTCCCTTTCATAACCAGTATTAAGCCGTAAATCGTTGGGAATCTGTGAGCCATCAAAAGAGTCAGTAATTCTTCGGTTCCTAAACTCAGGGTAACTGTACTTTTTGTGTAGGGCTTGACTGCAATACTCATAAGTTGTGTCGATGAGCGCACATTACTCTACATTAGGTACTGTTCCTGTAGTATGACATAAAAGAGATGATTATGTCTTTTGATCGAAAATCATTGGATCGACAGCAGGGAGTCGGCAAAGAACTGTTCCGATGGCATCACTTCATTGCTTCAGCACTATTACAGCCCTCTGTGCCGACAATTTCTCTCTCTGTTAGGTATATAAAACAGCACTCCTTTCCTATCATTAGATGTATTTTCGTAACACATTTCTGGAATCGATAATAGATTACCCGCTCATCAAAACTATATCATAAAACCTGTGCCTAAAAGTTAAGCGTATTTTCCCATCAAAATCGTTAGCACAGAGTCTAAACTTTAACGACAGTCAACACCAGCACCAGTTCTGTTAATGCCAGCGCCGTATTGCCTGTGCTCTAGCAATACCCTAGCAATAAAATACAAACATAATATGCGCTGATATTCTATATTTACATTATTCTCAATGGTTTTGTTACATACGAACAGAGCATCGCTTTGTTTGCTCTTCTTCTCCAACACTTCACTCAGACTTTGACTCCAATACAGGCCTACAGTCCAGAAGTGTTGCCAACATTTCACACGAAAATCAATTCCCAGAGAAATATCGAATTCCAAATTCATTAAACACTTACTAAATATTTATGAAAAACAATAGTCTTATGTAATAATTGGGGATAACCTTACGTTTCAACACATCTCAAGAGGATGGGGAGGACAGGGATCCATAAGAGGCATAATTAGGCGATTCTATTAGGTTTTGATGAACTCATAGACTAAATGAAAATATAATCGCCTTTTGATTGACTAAAAGTTTCATAGAATAAATTGAACTTGTTTAAACTTGTAGAATATCTTGATCATCCATTTGTCACCATTAATGAGTTTATTTTACGATCGAATCTAAAAGATTGAGATAAGATATGAGTGGAAGTGAGATAAAAATAAACTTGATAATTTTATATGACTCCAAATTAATCATCAGTTTTATGGCTAAACGAGTTTTCGTTGAAATATTTAAATCGTTTTAAACAAAAAATGTGATAAAAATTTCAATGAATTAATAAAAAAGTAAATAAATGATCAAAAAATTTAAATGGTGTTCCGTAATGCTAATTAAAGTATTATCCTGGTCAATCAATAGAAAGGTAAGCCTCAGATCATTACATTTTAATCCTATCGATGAAAAAACAATAAAAGAATTGAAAAATAATTATCAATTAATTTAGTTTTTAATGAAAAATAATATCAGAAGAAAATAAAAGTAAAGCAGACATGAAATCAAACTTTTCTTTTTAAATCATTAAACGGTTTAAACCTTACATTGAAATAAAAAACAAAAAACAAGTCATTAATTGATTTAGAAATCGACAAAATATGCAAATCATTTGAGAAAATACTTTAAAATCAAACAATTGATACTAAATTAGTCTTGCTCAACAGCAAATGTTTACTGGGTATAATTATAATTATATCAACCTTGTATATGAAACGATAAATTCATAGATGAGCAAGGGACAAATATTGCACACAAAGGTATTGATAGCGAGTCATCATTTTCTTTACTAATCTGGATAATTTTTCCCACCCAAAATGCATCTCTTATTTTCAATGAAAAAAACACCAATTCAACAATTTCAACTATACCCAGTAAAACCAGTTCTGTTGAGCAAGACTATACTAAATTCAATCTGAATTTATAATTTATACTAGATGAAAATTTAAAAATTTCAATTTACTAGCAAAAAATTCAAGTTAATAAAATGTCTTATCAATAACTTTAACAAAAATTAGTTTCAAAAAAAAATAATATTTTAATCGTTAAATGTTTGAAGAATTGCCAAACATTACTGAATCAGTAGTGGCGGGGAATGTGGTGTCCTCTCAAGTAAGCGCTTTCCACCCATTCATTGATTCGTTGATAATATCGCTAAACAGACAACTATTTTAATATTCATATCGAGAAACTGAGAACCAAACCTAATCGACCTTTCTTAAGGATTATTCAATAAGTTGAACATGTACACGTATTGATAACTAAACCCGATAAGAATATTTCAATAAGAAAAGAGTAATTCAATTAATTTTTAACTTTTATTAATAAAATTGATTCGAAAATACAATTGAATATAAAAATCTTGATTTTAATCAACAAATAAATAAATAATCGAATGAAATGATAAAATATTTTGTAATGTAAATGATGTTAATCTTTAAAATAGAGTTAAAAACATTTAAAAATCGATTATAAAAATTAAATATAAATCAAATTAAATCAAATAACAATAGAATTGTTATAAAAATCTATTTCTTAAGACTTTTTTGTTGTTCCTTAAGAGTGAAGTATTCGTTCCTTTTATAACTGGTTTTCATTTTCATAACAAATTGAAGTTTTCTCAGTATTTGGTTAGCGATATCGGTGTCCGCTTCAAACGTCCAGTTCTTATACTCGGATCCGTTCCAATAGATTACTTTAAACGTGGATTTGCCGGTGTCTGACATTAAACAAATAATTAATATATCAATCAATTTATTAATTATTTCATTATTTAAAGACTGACTCAGTTTTTGTGACATAAGTTCACATAAGACCACGTCTTCGTCGTTGACAGTGGAAGCCTTTGGTTGCCATTGAAAGAAGCCTTTGTTAGGCATTGGAGTGATTTCTATTTTGTCGCCACTTATACCCATCTCCACGTCTGCAGTTCGGCCCAATTTATTGATTGCGGTCACATTATAGGACCGATAGAGGGGGGCCTCCATTGCAAACATGTCTAACTCGAATTTACTCGTCGCTCGACTATCAGTTACATCGACTGTAAAGACATTAATTCGTATTTATTTTCAAAAAACCCAAAAATTAACAAAACTTTTATAAACTATTTAAAGAAAAACAAACAAATCAACAAATATTTTGAATTAAATCAAATCGAAAGCCATTTATATTATTCTGACTTTACGTTTGCGTTTGTTTGCCTTCAATAATGGCAACTGAAGAGTACCTGTTGGCTGATCCGGCAGCAGAACAAACTCAAGAGTATTGCATTCGGCCAGAGTTAGCTTCAAATCCAATGCTATACCCGGTTCTGATCGCTTCTCCAATTTATAGCTGACACCTATTGATGAAAAAATCAATACAATGACTGATTTTTTGCTTCAAGTCTCAACCTTTGATAAGGGATGGCCTTCTCTTCTTCATTGTTAGTTCCAATAACTCCTGTAATGAGATCTGAAGACTATTGACTTGAATTTTAGAGAAGACTTCGTCGATATATCTGTAAAAACAAATAATAATTATATTTTCAAAAATAAAAACCGTTTTGAATGATGTCTTACATCGTAACCAAAATATTGTTTTCGAGCTCATCCTTCTCGACGAGTGCGAGCACTGGGAACCCGAATTTGGCCACAAGTTCTTTGGAATTAAGGCTCGGAAAGTCCGGATCCACTTCTCCGTTCTCTTCGGCGATTCTCAGAGAATAGTTACTGACATTTGGCTTAAGTCGAGGCTCTTTGCCTTCATTTGTGTATTGCCAACAAATCAGACCAATCAAGTCATCGACTCTGGCGTGGCTTTGAGTCACTACTTCCATGGGATGTTGGCGCTGGTCCGGGGCTAACATCGTTAAGTATATAGTGATCCGTTTGGTGGGCGCCCCCTCACTGACCCTCCCATCAAAGCGGGCGTATTCGTTGAATGGGTTGCTCGGAATGTCCGGACAGTTCTCTAATTGCAAACTAAGGGCTGACTTAAATTGTTTGCACATATTTTTAGGCGAATTTTCATTCGATTGCAACTCTTTTTTCGGAAATAATTCATTTATTTCAGAATCTGTTTAGAAATTAGAGAAAAACAGTTAAGAAATACTCAAAACTTGATTTAAATAACCGGTCAGTCCGTATGGATTGGATTTCCATTGTATAGTCTTGACCTTTGCCTGACTCTTCCTCTCCTTCTTAAGCCTTTCGAGTCTCTGTGCAGTGTTTGAACGTCTTCTGACACCAATCAGTTCCATATCAGACATAATATCGTAAGACTGTGCGGCTTCCAGTAGTTCCGATTTGGTCTCGACCTCCAAACCTGTTCTCAATCAAAACAATTAATGACTAAACGATTAATAACCCATTGTTTGAATAGCAATACTTTTGATGAAATCCGGGTCCTCTTCGGCTGAGTAATGGTTTTGTATGGACTCATTCAACATAACCATTTCGCACATTCCTGTGTCGTCACATGTGATGAACGAGTGTCTTATGTGCGACAAAATGAATTTGGGGTCGTCATAGAAAGCCATCCTTTCCTTCAAACAAAAATCTAATTAAAAAACTTCTCCTTAAATGTGTTCAAAACTTTTTTGAATCTATTGAATGAAAAAAAAAAGAGAAAAAGTATTTAATTTTTATAATTAATTACTTCAGAATTATTAGCGGAAAATGTGTTGATTAAAGGGAATACACCTCAAGAAAGAAGAGGCAAAAGAAGAAAAAATGATAAGTTATGGCAGAGTTATGTCATAAACAAATTAGATTTGGTTTAAGGCATAAGACTAGCGGTTGGACCGAAAAAATGCAAATTAAAACTTTTCGACTAACGATTTGATTGACAGCTCCAGTAATTAGTCTTATTTTTTCATTAATTCAGACTCCGATCAACTCAACTGTCGTTCCACTCATTCCTCCCAAAAATACCTCAAAAGAGAAGTTTTTCTTCAATTTTCTATTCATCGAAAGCATAGAAAACTTGTGAACGGAATGAAGGCTTTCCACTCAATACCGCAAAAACTTTTGATCAAATTAATGTCTTTTCATTAGCAAAGGTTTTTGGACAGAAAAGGAGTAACTTTTTATGTAAACCCAATGCAAACCATTCCCAAAGTTTGCCACAAAATGATTGATTTAACGCAAAAAAACGACTTTAATATTAAACACATTTCATAAAAAACATGAATTACTTCCAGTAATTACTCAATGTTTGGCCAACGCATCAAAAATTATGGATATATTAACTGAAAGCTAGAGTTACGTTAGATTTCATCCCAAAAATCACAACTAATTTATTAGTTTTATATATAATTTGATATAAATATGTGGCAGAGAATCATATTTACCGCTAATTATATGAAAAATAAGTAAATTAGAGAAAAAAAATCCCAAAATAAGTTACACATCAGTGGAAAGTCATTCAAATCATTGGAGAAACAACAGTAAGAGAGAGAGAGAGAGAGAAAGAGAGGGAAAAAAATTATTATTTAAGGCAAAAGTCATAGGATTTGCGGTGAGAGAGATGTCTAAAGATTGCGATCAACGGATCGTTTGGAGAAATGTATAGACGTTTCTGATCAGTGAAACACAGCTTTTCCATTAATGTCACTCAAATGGCATTAAACACAATAACAAACCCAAAGTAGATATAAAAATTAGAATTAATGATTTCAACCCTAAGGAGAGCACAGGGAGGCTCTGCTCTCCGCAACATCTCTGAGTCTTTGCTCCCCTTCCCTCTCCTCATACTAGTGCTCCCCTTCCCTCTCCTCATACTAGTGTTCCATACGCTTAAAGATATTCAATAGAAATTGTTGTCATATCTGATGGTATACTAAATCATTGATAAATATTTTTCAGACAATGCTTTTCAATACTGAATACAAATTTTCACAAAAAATTTATCATTTGATATACGATTGTGTCATAAGATAATGTCCTGATAGTAAACAAGATAATAAATTCTTCAATTAAAGTCAAAGATAAGACAAATTAGCTAGCAAAGTTGCAACATAAACTCATTTGACTAGTAACACAAGAGCATGTAAAACGAGCATGGTAATCAATAATGATAGAATCGGATAAAATAAAATGCCTTCAACTTTATCTATATTCCGGATCATTATTATTGGAAATTTATTTTTTCAAACTTTAAACAAAAAGATGAAAAATATGTAATTATTAGTGCAATTAAAAGTACATTACTTGAATATTTCACAGGTATTATACTCGAGGTCCAAATTTCTTCACACTTCACACCCGGCGACTCAATAACTGATTCATTACTAACGATAATAACAGATATTTAGCGACTTTTTTGTGATTTTAATTACAATTATTTTTTGAATATTAAGGTAAATATTATCCGTAATAACAATAAAAGTCATTCAAGTGTTCAATCGGTTGTCAACTTGACATCAAAAATAACATCAAAATTGTCTTCAAATTTAAAATTCAATAAAAAAATACAACAAATTGTTTCGACATTTCCACATATATTTATAGATTCAGAAAATAGTTTACAAAATAAATAGTTTTAAAAATAATTGTATTAAAAGTTATAATTTAGTTGAAAACTAATCGTTTGATTAATTGGTCAAAACATTTGGTGAAAGTATATCTCAATATCGGACTTCACTATCGCTGAGTAAAACATAAACAAATGTTTGCCATATTATGATGTCATATGACGTCATATGAGAGTCTGCGCGAACACCACAAACGTAATGTATGTGCGAACCAATTCTGACAGCTTTAAGGCTGGAGAGCTGTCAAATTTTTTTCCAAGATCACTTTTCTAATTAAACTTGATCATTTATCATATTAACATTTAATGTAACTGAACAATTTGAATTATTATAAAGTATCTCGATGAGTTTTTCACTTGCTCATAATTTATCTTAATTACTTCCAACTATGAGCTCAAATAATAGATGATAATAAAGTTTTGAATATTCGTGATATGTCTGAATAACTTCAATCAAACTAAAGCCAAGAAAAACTGAAAAACAAATAAATGTCATATAACTTAAGATTCAATTGGTTCAAGTAATTCAAAGCTTGCAAAAAGTGCAAATTATACTGAGCAAGGTAGTCGATTATTCATAGTGTCAGATAGAAACAACATTCTGCCAGCAAACGAGTTTGAATCTATCTAGGTGACAATCCCAATTAATTTCGCAAATTCAGCAAGTACTACTATGCGAAAAGATGGACTGGCTAAATGAATATCGATTTGAATGAAGCTAATCTTGGAATAAGATGAAAAGTGTTGGTATTTACAGCCTTAGTTCGGCGGTTCTAGCAATTAATCACATACCCTGTGCTTGCCTTCAATCATAAGTTTGTTCACAACAACAAAACTTAAGGGCAGTACTGATGAGCAGAAGACTCAGGTTTGAGTCATCAGTGCGTTAGTGATTGGACGCCGATATTTAAACATCGGTGGGAAACTCACTCCTGTCCCTCCCTTTTAGGGCTATACCAGTGCTTGTGTCAGAGGGGGAAAGCATTGCTAAACAGCGCTATGTCTGACATAGAGAGAGGGATTGTCCTAATGTTATGGCGGGCGCTATGTTATGGTTGGTATGGTTGGTAAGCATTGGCAGCACTTCTTGCCATAGTTTTTGAGTGGCATTAAATACGAGCCCACCTTTCACTCAGACACAGAGCGCGACTCTAAATCTGTCCATCAAATTGTGAACACAAACTGTGAGCTGACGGCTGTGCGAGAGAGACGTCTCTCTCCTTATCGTATGTTATGAGCGTTCAGTTTAATGTATTTTCTTCAGTGAATGTGCTCTCGATATGACTCGTCTGTGAATAACGTGAATAACGTTACGATAAACACAACATTCAATCCACTGATTGTCTGATTAGTTATTGTTTTACTTATTATAACAACAACTGTGTTTAAGACAGACCACAATAAGACACCATTGAATCCGATGCTGACATTTGGACATATCTCTAATCACACGTCTATTTAATTGATTTGAATCGACAGCAAAAAACCGCTTCAATCGATATAAACAAAAACAATATATCCTTTTGTTTACCAAATCTTCTGAACTAAACATTTGGTTAATAACTGTTTTTCCGACTAAACACTGGTTTCGGAAAAAATTAATCGACAATTGATTTGATTTAATAACTGTCTGTGAATTTGTGTCTGAATTATTGGATTTGATTTTTTTCAAAACAAAACTCTTTTTGCGGCAAATCTTTGCGACTATTCTCAACTGTCAACTGATCTGTCAATTGATGTCTTCACCCGTTTTGTTGTCACATCCATTGTCTCATCTCTTTTGCCAATTAATCAATTAATGACAACTTAATTGACATTTGATTTGTCGCCCATTTGTGTCAATCAATCGTCAAATTTATTATCGATTTATTTATTTACAAATAATTAAATACAATAACAGATCTCTTTGTCGCCCAAGAAGTGAATCCAATCCTAAATTTTGGTCCAAATTAGTGACAATATTAAGACATTTATTTCAAAGACAATAAAGATTTGAAATAAAAGTGAAAACAAAAGTGATTTGACTCTGAATTGACTAAAAATTATTTAAACAACAATTAATTTGACGATAAATCCAATAATTATTCAGTTCTTTGGACCGTAAAGTCATAAGAAGTCATTCAGAAGAGCGAAGAATAAGTTAAGAACTCCTCTAAATTGACAGCAATTATAACAATAATAACAATTGGAGACAATTTGTGTGAAACAGACATTTATCTGAAGACCAGTTTTTTTGATGTCTTTGTTTTGAATAATATTTATTTGAAAACTAAATTAAAGGCCAAACAAACCGAAAGAGATTTAAATGTGTTTTAATTGTAATCAATATTATGGACGATAATCCGCACAACCATTCACTTTCTGTAATGCATGCGGTATCACAAATGTCGGCACATGTGGTGCCGCCGGCGCCTCACGGTTACGGCCTTCAAGACCCGACTGCGGGTACCGGCAATTCGGACGCCTCCGGAGGCGAACAGAGAAAACACGACATTTCGGAGATTTTGCAGCAAATTATGAACATAACTGACCAAAGTCTCGATGAGGCTCAGGCCAGGTCTGTATTGTCGACAAACAACAGGTTTTTATTCACATTTTATTTGATTATAATTAAGGCAATGGTTTTGGTTTTCTCTATCTATTTAACTATAATCAAGAATCCCATCGAAATGACCCGCCTTTTGATTCCGGCCCTTATTTTCCGAGAAATTCAATTACCGAAACACTTTTACTTTTGCTTTAATTTTAAGCTTTTGTTTGTTTTTAATGAAAACTTTTAAATTGTTTTCCGATTCTGAAAACTGAGGCAAAAGTTTTTTAACTGAAATTATTTTTAAACCAAAAAATTAAATGAAATAAATATTGAATTACATTCAGATATGTTTTAATAGAGAAAATAATTTTTTGTTTTCATATTTTTAATGGCCTTTCATTAAAAACTCTGTTTTTCTATTGAAAGGTATTTTTTGCTTTCATTACATGAAAGCAGAAATTGTTTTAATGAAAAAAAAAAGTTTTTATTTTATTTTATAACTATTTAAATAACATTTGTTTTTATTATTTAGTTTTTCTATTCATTAGAATAGAGTTTTTTCTTCTCATTATTTCTTATTTTTGTCGTCTCTCTGTCTGACACTCTCTCCTGTCTCTGAGCCGTATATTATAAACTAGTTTTTGATTCAAAGACTTATATTTTGTTTTTTTATTATTTGTCACTCAATTTGATAACAAAACGCATTCACAAGAAATGAGAGAAACGTGTTTTTAATTACAATAATTAGAGAATTTCATCATTAGTAGCGAAAGTATATCTTAAATTGAGTCATAACATAAACTAGCTATTATAACACGGTCATTTCTGGCCAATTTTTTCCAGAGACTGTCAGGGGACAGGGATTTTCTACTCTAATTATGCATGATTGTTTGTTAAGAAAGTTTTTTCAGACTACGGGATCGTTTTAATTAGTTTTTTAAAATTTATTGTCAAAAAGTTTGATGAACTCAATTACCAGCACTGAAAGGATGTGTCAGTACTTAAAGTAATAAAAATTTAGTCGAAATAGATCTAGATCCTCTAACTAATTTATGCACATCTCAATGTGAGAGTCAATAACTAAAGCAATGAGTGGTGTATCAAAAACAGGGACCGCCAGGATATGTTCTGTTCGAGTGGGAACACCACTCCAGAGGTCAACATTCGGTAAACACTTGAACCGATTGGGAAAATAGTGACACAGTTTTTGTTTATTTTTTTTGTTTTAAAAACATTTTTAATATAATTTTAATATTAATTTTAAATAATATTTAACAAGGTCAATTGAAAAATGTTTAAAAGTTGAATTTCAGTGAAAACAAACAAAGCAACTATCAACAATTTTTTTGTTTCGTCAAAATCTCAACAATTTTTTGTTGTATTGTCGGCTAAATGGTCGACGTTTTTAAGGCCCGTATATATCCTCTCGAGTAGCCATTCCTGGCCATCCCCTCTTTATTTTTAGGATAGGCCTGCATAAGACAGGCAAATGGGTAGGGTGCATATAATTTAAGAATCTGCTAGTTAATTATTTTTCTCTTTTAGCATACTTTCTCTTAATTATGGTTTTTTGAATGTCTCCACACTTTTCACTTGTATTGGATTCTTAGCAATCGATACAAACATTTCAATCAAACGAATTATTGAAATACTTTTCCTTTTTTTTATCGATTTGTTTACAGAAAACACACATTGAATTGTCACCGAATGAAACCGGCGCTGTTCAGTGTCCTTTGCGAGATCAAGGAAAAGACAGGTCAGTTTTTTTGGTCAATATTTTTTCTCAACTTTTCTTCCAATTCAAACCTTGAATATGATTTGACTGAAGCCATACTCGTCCGAAGGGAATGTTATGGTAGAGCCATACCATAATACCCGTCACTGAATAACAATAAGAATATATATGTATGAAGAGAGTAGAGGTGTAGCCCCAGAGTTGATGTTCTGCTCTCATACAGAGCTACAAACCTATAGATATTTCAGTTGGTTTCAGAGGTTTCACTGCAGGGGATCCTCTTCACAGTCTTAGTTCTGTGGCAATGGTCTCCTTCTCTGGTATTCCTTCTCTTTTTTTGGTCTTTCTCTGCGTGTAAACTGACTCTCTTCTGAAGCCAGTCTTTGGTTGAGTCCAGCGCTCAGTGTCTGTACTGTTCGGACGTTTACTCTCACATACGTGTTGGTCATGCTTTGGGTTGCCTTTTGGTTAAGGCATTAACTATTTGACAAACAAAATGTTACTGTCCTTGAATTCACAGCACAGCACGACTTTAGTGAAAGAGAGAATTCTTCATATATTTTATATAATGCGCTAATAATTGCCTCAAAAGAATTTCTATTAGAGATTCAACAGATTATCAGACGATAATCGCCGAGAGTTTTCATATTAATATTCAAAAACGTTATCAACTCTAACCTCCATTCAAGCGCACAGGCCGTCGATTTTTTGAGCTGATTTGCCCCAAAACTAATATTTTTGATACTTTTTTCTTTAAAAATAATTCCCATTATTACTGGTATTATATGTATTATAGTTTGTATTTGTCGTTAGTTTTTCTGTTTGTTCTCTGACTCTAAAGCTAACAATTTTTTGCTCAAAAGTCAGTCAAATCTCTTCTGATTTGAAGTCTGTTTGTCGATCAGTTAGTCAGTCAGTCAGAGCCCAGAGTTTGGCAAATGTTTGCCTTTTGAGTCAACACTCATTCTGTGTGTGACTCCGCTATCGGTAGGTCTGAACGCAAGTCTTACTCCCGCTTTGATTTCAATTGAAAACAGATATATTCAGTGCTGTGAAAGTCAGACCTGTATTACCTTTTGGTGTCCATTCACCAGAAGATAATCGTTTGACCCGCAAAAGAGCGCTCATGACTAGTGCTAAGTCATACAGAATTGTAGCACAATTTGGTTGACTATTGTCGACCCAATCGTCTCCTCTTCTCCTACTGTTACTCCTGTTCCTGACTGTCCCAACAATCAGCGCCCAGTCATACCCAGTCAGTCACTCTCTTGAGTGTTGAACTGAACTCTACCGTCAAAACCGAATTTGCATAGAACTGAATGAAGAGAGGAATGGGAGAGAAATGGGAGAGAAGTCGACAAAACTATTTTTTATGCATTACTCCCGACGACAATATTCGCTGGTATTGACTACTTGTGCGTCAATACAGTATTGGGTAATGGCATGTATTTGGCACCGATAGCTCTGAGCTGAGCAGCTGTTATCAATAATAGTCATTGGGATGGGATGCTGTACCTCAACCAACACTACTCGAAGGGGTATCACTGCTCCTCTATAATAGATAAATGCGATTTCGGGCACCGATAGCTCACAGCACAGAATTAGAGTGCCCTCCGTTCGCAATATCTGGTGTCGTAGTGCACATCCCATTCGCAATGACTTTGTGACGGCTACAACTGGGCGCGTACCCTCCTATTGTGTCACTGCCATACTGTTCCCCTTAATGTCGTTCAGAGCAAAATTATCGACAATAGAAGAGTAGGACTACACCACTCTTTAAGTCTTCGTATGTGAAAAGTTGTGTTCTGAGCACAAAATGAGACCAAAATTTTTTTGTATGCTCTCAGTTTAGGACAGAATACTGTTCAGGACATCCAGTGGAGAGAAATTGTGTTTATGTCGAACCAAATTCATGAGAGACTCGACTCCTGTTGTCAGTCATAAGAGAGTAATGTTTTGTAAGAATAAGAAAAATGGGTCCGAAATGAAAAATATTCTGAGCCTTTGAAAGAGTGGTTCGCATTTAGTTCCCTATTATTCCCGATTAAAGAGTCTCTCACACGACTTGACCCCTAAATGATAGCAATAATGGGACCACTATTTCGTACTATTTGTGTACTCTCTTAGAGAAAAGTCATTTGATTTTGTCTTTTATGTATAGCTCTTAGACTGGAATAAATTGCTTTAAATCAATAGCTTTTCCGTCACTACAATCGCCGCTTTGGGCCGATTTCTAACACCCGAACCCCTTAGACATATTGGAGGACTGCTCTGAGTGTTCATATGCCTGTGCAATAGGACTGGACAGATGATATGTCATAGTTTAAAAGCTTAAAATGTAATTTGTTTTCGAGTTATATATATATATACAGTATATATACATATATACTGTTCTCCTGTATATCAATAATGTTTAGAACCGCTTTTATCATATTTGACAGCCAACACACGAGAGCACCGGCTTCTCAGAGCTCAAACTCTCAGACATTACAACACAATAACAGAGTGGAGCAAAACATTTGCCTCCGATGTTAACTGTCAGTCAAATATCGGCTCAATTTTTCAGTTCCTGAATTGGATTCGGATTTGATTTAATGATTTAATAATTTATTATAAATTGTCTGCAAAAAGAAATATGTGTTAAATGTCTTAATTAATAATCATATGATTTGTTGCATTATTTTGTTTTTTCAATTCAACTATTCATTAATCAGTCGAAACGAATCATTTAAAATAATTTTCAATAATTTTTTTTAACTGAAGTTTTAATAATATGATAGGATTTTTGCCTTCAAATAACTTATATATAATTATTATTAAGAGTGTGTGTAATATATAACTTATTAGTTATATATAAAACAGATATCAAAGACGCGGAGAGAGAGAGAGAGAGAGAGAGAGAGAGAGAGAGAGAGAGAGAGAGAGAGAGAGAGAGCGAGAGAGAGAGAGAGAGAGAGAGAGAGAGAGAGAGAGAGGACTGAGTGCTCGCGTCGAACGACTTTTATTTTAGTTCTTATCTTATTTTTATTTCTCTCTCTTCTCTCAACTCTAAGCTATGATTTATGTTGTAATTATGCAAAATAATGGTTTGAAATAAATGGATTTTACTGACTTTCAAGTCAAGAATGAATTTTTTCAACACATCCACCAACAGCTCTCTCTCTCTCTCTCTCTCTCTCTCTCTCTCTCTCTCTCATCGTTTGAATATGAAATAACTGATAATTCATCCCTTTTCTAGTAATTTGATTTTATTTCATTAATTTTTATTGTTTTGTTCTGTTTTCAACATTTTTTTGTTGACTCCACTCATATTATATATGTTATGCCTCAGAGTTATGCCTGGATTTTGTTGTGAGCTAAAAATTATTACCCAAATCGCTAATTAAAAGATTAAGACTTTTCCCTTATCTATCTGTCAGACGCTTATTCTCGAGGTTTTAAAATTCAATTTATTTAATTTCTTTTAAGTATTTTTCAATTTTTTTTCCTCGCGTTTAGTATTAAAAAATTTCTCATTCAATAGGAATAGGAATGAAAATAAATGACTAATAATTCATATAAAGAATTAGTTCCGTGTTTTAGTCCTGACATAAATGTGTTGTGCTTTTGGTGTTGTTATTCACAATTATTTGTCAGAATCGGTGTATTATAGACTGGAAATGTGGTTTGACTTACATATAATGCATGTCTAATACAGTGATAATATAATGGAGAGAATGAGCGCCACTTTTATCAGGTATTCATAAGAATGAGTCTTAACTTTTATCGGGCGAACACTAACTGTTTCTTAACGTTTGTTTGCATTCTATTATATAAATGTCTTGTAATATAAATTTTGGTGCAAATGTGTGACTGTTTTCCACTCAATAGAAGCCAAACCACTATAAGACATCTCGTATTACAGGTTCTGTTGTTATAAGAATAGGATAACTATTTGAGAGTTAGAGTTATTATATTTTTCATACACGCAGTCATTCAGTCCTTTATAATCACATAAATGGACAGCCATTGAAGATATGCCAGAAGTTGACTCTTCTCTCAGCTACCAGTGTTTGCCTCAAATTCTGGATCTAATTCTGATCCTGTGTTAGCTCTGGTATGAAATTAAAGTTTGAAAAACATATATTAGAATATATTAGACTATTCTTTACGACAATTAAAATACTAATCAATGATTTCTGTTCTCCAAAACTATTTTTATTCATATTTTGAGTTCAACTTATTTTCTCTATAAATATATATACAGTATATATACAGTATATACGGGTATTCCTGAAAAATACGTTTAATTATTATTATATTTTTTCTAATAATAATAACAATAATTTCCAGGCCTAAGCACAGGGCCTGAGCACAGGGCACACAACTTATGATTTCTACGCTACTCTGACTTGTCTTCTGCTTTAACTTGACTGCCAGAGCACAGGCACAGCACACCTGCGATAAGTTTTTTCTTCATCGCAAGTTATAGTGTTTTATACTCATATAGAGAAATACTCAATGCGTGTATACCTATGGCTCCGGGCGTTTCAGTATTTGATTGACAGCTTCGCCTCTTTTGCCTCTATATCTCAAGTTTTGATTTTTTGTGCCTCTCTTTCATTGAATACATTATTATCTATATATTCCTTGTTTTGTATCATTCTTTTCAATCTGACATTTTGAATAAGTTTTGAAGTTTGGTCAGTCAGAGGCCGGTCCTCTACCGAACCCGAAGCCAAATCCTAAACGTTTCGATTGTTTGTCTACTCTTTTGATATATGTTTTGTTGGGCTTCTGATTGCAATCCAATTGTTTTTATTCATCTTTTGCTCGTCAGAGGACACAACGAAACTCAGTTTAGAGACTCAGTCGACAGATATCTTCAAAACTTAATTCTGTTCTCTTTTTTCCGCTACGGCTTTGAACTTGAATTATACGAAAAGCTTGAAAAATGATTTGTTATTCAGTAGAAGAAGAAAAAAAATTTTGTAATAAAAGCCAAAAAACGTATTAATAATAAATATGAAAATTTTTGATAAGTTTTTTGGTTTTACTCCTTTTGTTTCAGAAATTTATTTTCTGGTCTCCACTCGAAGAACATTACTCTTCAGCAAAAATAGAGATTTTTTCTGCCATTCTTTGGGCTCGAAGTCTATGTTTTAACCCTTAGTTCAGTAATTAATCACACTTTTGATTCGGTGGTGACTGGAAGGGTGTGTTTAAGGCCTCATCAAATAGTATTTTACTTTTTTTCGGTCTTATGTTTTATTTTATTCCTTCCCTCTCCTGTCTCTCTCTTGACTTCATTAACATTGATTTCTTAGAAAAAATGACAAAATTATTAATAATAACATTTTTTTTGGAGCTTTTCTTTTGTTTGTATCGTTTGTCTGTCAGTTGAGCCCAAAATATCTCAATAAATGTCCGAATGTTTTGAAAACCAATTTTCAAGATCTGATTGCATTGTATTTTGATTGACTCACATGACTGACACCACCGCTGGATATATAATTGGGTTTTGAATTCTTCT
This sequence comes from Tectocepheus velatus, assembly GCA_034700625.1. Classification (NCBI taxonomy): domain Eukaryota; kingdom Metazoa; phylum Arthropoda; class Arachnida; order Sarcoptiformes; family Tectocepheidae; genus Tectocepheus; species Tectocepheus velatus. The sequence continues at coordinate 33,155 of JAQIXV010000068.1, forward strand.
CAACTCTTATTATCCTTTGATTTATAAATGACTGAACGCATCATTCATTTTGTCATTTGTATTGTAATACTCCCGTCGAGGTCTACCCTCTCCTTATCTGAGTTTAATTTGTATTAATCCTATTTTGTTTGACACAATCGACTCAACACTTCTTGAAAACATGAGATGAAACTGAAATATAATTTCTTATGAAATAGTTTATAGACGTTCTTATGTCAATCAAAGAGAGTTTTATTCGTCTCATTCACAACTGATTTATATTATCGGCGAAAATATTTATTGCGATTATAATTCATTTGAATCAAAAATTTTGTGATTAGATTAGGAGTTAAGTCACTCTTCTATTCCCTAATCATCTATAATATACTGTCGTTTTTTTCAGTCCGAAACTTAACTGAACTCTTTTGAAGTAAATCCAGTTTTCGACTAATGTTTTATTACTAGTTATATATAAAACGAGATTTTATTTATACATATCTTTGAAGAGAAAAAAAATTGGTTCACATTTTTATTGATAATTGAATCCGATATTAATATGCGTTAAATATTTTTTATCGCTTTATTGCCTTAACTTTTATTTATTTACATTTTTCTTATATTTGATATGAATTGAAGAACTGTTTGTCACTTTCAATGAGCCATTGATTCAAATCTGTTCGCTATTTAACTGTTGTTATCACTGATTAATGAAGTGTATTGCCTGGCTTTTGCCTGGATTACAAATTATTAACTTGAAACGTTTTTATCAGCCGAAACTAAATTTATATCATTTTAATTATAAATTATAAAATAATGAATTCCTGTTTCACTGGAAAATTGATTTTTATTTTAAATACCATTTCTTTAAATGATTTACTTATCGATATCCGTCTTATCTGATTCATTGCCCGAGAATTTTAAATCAATTGTGAATCTCTCTCTCTCTCTCTCTCTCTCTCTCTCTCTCTCTCTCTCTCCTCCCGAAGAAATTCTCATAAATATTTGAGTCCTGCTCAGCCTGTGCTGTGGAGTTGTGCTATCGGTGCACAGAATTCGTGATTAGAAGTTTAGAAGTAGTGATAAAAGAGATCTGAAAGTACTTCAAAATAAAACTCGAAATCGGTATTTGTTTGTACGGCAAACATAGAGCTGACAGTTTTGTGTGCGATTTGCGATATGCTGTGCAGTGTTTCGAGTCTATCCCTCTCTTATACGCTCCCTATCGGCCACTGGCGTATCTATGCGCCTAAACCAGGAGCCAAACACATCGCTAACTCCTCATATAATTTATCGCTTTTAACTTTTTTTAAATGAGTTTTTATCTCTGACTGCACTATATTTTTCAGTTTTAAAGAGAATGAAATTTCATTATGTGCTCAGAATTTTCAACTGATATCAGAAAAAGTTAAAAAAGTCTTATCGAAAGGCCTTTACATTCCATGTTCTCATGTTATAAGAGATACGAGAAATTCATTTCACACTAACTTTTAAAATAATAAAATTAATAATGAATTGGATTTTTTTCAAATGAATTTATTCACTCTCTTTCGCTATTCGTCCATAAAAATTGAATTCAGAGTTTTTTTTTCCAGTCGTATCCAGTATTGAATTATTTGGGTTTTGTTTTTAAGCTCTGAATTTATTAATGAACTCCTTTTTTATTCATTGCTTTGCGATTATGAACTCGTGTTCACAATTGAAATATTTATCCGAAGAATAATTTATTTTTTTGGAAAATTTTTTAAAAACTTTTTTTCCTTTGAATAAAATATTCATTTGAAAACTTGTTTCGATTTTTGCAAAGAATTTATCTCCAATTGAGTCAAACATTTCTTATGAGAAATAAGTTTATAAGTTATGTGTTTTCAAAGTTCAAAATTGAAGTTAAATTTTTCTCTCTCTCAGAGGACTTCAATTTGAAATGAAAATCAAATTTTTATTCGAATTAATACATATTTTTGTAGAAAAAAAAATATTTTCTTTAAAAAATTTTTAATGTTTAGCGAAAAATTCAATTTTCAAACTATTTATGAAAAGGTTTTTAGAAACACTTAATGTTGTGATGAATGCAAGGTTTGAGGCTCTCTCTCTTCCCTCTCATAATATTTTATATTTTAATTTTTAAATTTTTAGTAAATTTATTGTGAATTCCAGACATTCATTGCAAGTCAAGTGTGTATTCAATAAATATAATAATTCTCTTCTCTCTTATAAATTAAGAGTTACTGTTTTGATAGCGTTTGGCTACTGTTCATCTGAATTGCAATTTTAGAGGAAAATCCCAATCATTTCTCTATTCAAAGCTATTAATGTTTATTAATATTAGCGATAATTAAAATGAATGCATATTTAAAAATGTTGTGGCATTTACTTTGCACAGGCATTCCAGGCATTCATAAACATATTTAATGCGATCCTGTATTTCATTGAACTGTTTTTGGTTTTAAACTTTTGTTCCAATCGTTTGCTACATATTTTGAATGTAAATAATATCTAAACAAAACTCTTATAAATCATTTAATATATTTTTTTCATAAAATTTGTTACACTTTTCTTGATTTTATCCGAAAGGCTTCTCTGCTATTCGTTTCTCTCTATAGTTATAATTATTGTGAAACTAATTACTAAAATAAATACAACAGATATTAATCACCGAAAGAGTGTTAGTATTAATATAAAAGTTTTATAATTTTCTCAATTAGTTATATAACAAAGTATTTTGAGTATTAAATCTGTTCAGTCGTCCAACTCTTCCATTAGTAGTATTAATATATTTAATGAAATACTATTTTTTCAAAACATCAAAAACATTAGGAAAGGCAGCACTCGATTCGTTAGGTATATAAAGGATTAATTGAAATTATATTCTGAAAACATTTGCCATTAATGACTCCTAACTAAGGCTTTGCCTCAAAACTATAGCCAAGAGTCCCTTAATTAGCGTTAGATCTGTTGTTAAGAGTAATTTACTCGCAATATATCTGACGATTAAAAACAGGGATTGATTTGTGACTTATAAATAAAAATGACATAAAAATATTCAATAAACTGTTGAAACTTTTTAGGAAAGGCTTTCCAATCATTCCATTTGTTATGTAAGAAAGGGAAAGGGGTCTCAAATCACGAGCTTAAACACCTTTTCTTTAGCCGTGAGATAAAGTCTTTTGATGAGTTCATTGATGACAGAAAACTGATTTTATCGAATCCTGTGTCACTCAGGTTGGAGTGATTATCTAAAGTACCTTGCTCCTCTTCATTGCTCTTCTCAATTACTAAACAAAAAGAGTTCATTTGTCACAAATTACTCCACATATTGATAGTTAAGTACATAAGAAAACTAAGCAATTATTTTGAAGGATATAAATGTTTGGAAAAGTTATTAATTATCAATAATTTTCAAATTCATTGCCATTTATGTTGAGCTTTGGCTCATTTTTTGAATTATTAATTCTCATCCTTTCGATGAAAAGCCTGACTGACTGTCGCTTTAATGTGAAGGCTATCCAATGTTTATATTAGGTTGAGCTTAAATTTCAAGTTCATTTCAACTGAAATAAAAAACTTGACAATCATCTGAAGAGATGATGCCATTGAAGAAAAAATTTTTGATTTTCATGGAGTCGATTGTCTTTTCCCTAATCATCGGAGAAAATCCTATTCATTGAATCGCTTTTTAATTGTCTCTGAATTTGTCTCTGGATTTATCAATACATTTAATGTTAGCTTAGCTTAGCTTAGCTCTGGTTACTTCACTTATTCCAAGGTGTTAAAGGCGTTTCTCCATTTTTAAAATCATCTTCGTCCAATTTAAATATAAAACACCTATGAAACTTTATTCTGAGCCATTCGTTTGCTGAATAATTTATAGCCAATGATTACTTCTATCCTCTTATATATTATATTCATTTTTAAAGAGTTTTATCTTATTTTTATTCAAAATGAAAAAATCAAAATCAAAATCGTTTTTCTCTTCTCTTATTCTTTTGGTTTTTATTATTTAGCTTAAAGTCAATGAATTTTTTAATGCCTTTTCATTTAACAATTGCCTGAAAAAAAATGTTCACAAAAAATATTAAATCATTTCTCATATAAGTCAGAGTCGATTGAGTTTTATTCGTATTTCTCCATAAAATATGAATACTTATTGCATCGAGTCTTGAGTTGGCTATCCCTGTGCTATACTCACAGCAGAGTCTTATCTCATTCCTTGTGTTGTGTTTTAATGTATTTTTAAAGTCGAATCTCTGGTTGTGGTGTGCCTTCTGGCCAGACATTATAGCGAGTGCCACCTGCAGTGCCTTAACTCTGTTCGCTATTCCCCACAATAAATACTGAGCTAGTATATTTTAATGCAGTTTTTACACAGTTTGAAACTCAAAAGATTGATAATAACTCTTATATTCTTAACTTTTATTATAATTATTTTTATTTGATTTGATTCGCAATTCTTTAGCCCAAAAAAATGTGTTCACTCTTTTGAAACGATCTTTGAGTTTATCGCAAGAAATAAACTTTTTTCCTCTCCTTTTGGCTGAAAATTAAAAATTGTCTTTCAATAGATTTTTTATTGCTTTTCTTTTTATAGTTTTTATTATTATTTATACATAAAATCCCATTTAAATCAGATTTTCGTTTCTGATTAATGAAGAAAAAGTATTTGAAATCCATTTTAACGTTAATCTTAAGTCTTAAATATAAACAGAATAATGAGTTTTAAGACAATTTTATTCTCATTTTATTGAATATTTTCGACGAAAAAACTCTTTTTCTCCGAAAAAATGTGTGAAAATGTTTTTCTCAAGTTTTTGAAGTTAATGTTCGCCACAAAAATCTATTTTAGTTTCAAAGTTAAGGGTCAGACCCTCTGTCGAGTTGAAAAATATTCTGGATTTAAGATTTTGTATTGGGTTTGGGTTTGACTCTCAAGTAATTCATTGCCAAGAAATGGATTTTTATGTTTTGCCAGTTTTTCAGCCAAAATATGTATATTTTTTCTGGAAATTTCAAAAAATTAATTAGTGATTAGATATTAATACAAATCAATGACTTATCAATATTTTTCGTGAATCACAAGAGTTTTCGACTGAATTTGTCTATTCATTGGATTTATCCAATCATTAGTATCTAATGACACGAAAACATGAATTTTTATCACAAATAATGTCAAAATTGTTTTACAACAGAAATCCTGAAAATCGTTTTCAATTGAATTTTTCTAAAGAAAAAGAAAAACAAATTTAAATTAATTTAAAAAAACGATTCATTCGTTCATTTTGTCTCTAAAATTGAAATATAATCTCAATTCAGATGTGAAATGGATTCCCAAAATTGATTGTATTCAACCACTCGTATGAAAACTAGAGGACTATCCTCAAGAATGGAGAGAGAAAATCATTTAATGTTTTTATTTTTTTCTTTCTGCGGAACATCTCATTCAAGTGAATGCATGAAAAATATATATAAAAATGAATGCATTTATTGTGAGCTATAATAGAATAAAAGAGTACTTAAAAAATCAAATTTACATTAAAGAGGTTTTTTATACTCCAGTAATACTTATAATATATTTATCGTTAAGATTCGTATATATTTGGCTCTCATTTTAATTTTGATGCCATTAACTCACAAAACAAAATGCCTTTAAATGTTATCCAACTGTTCATAGCCCTGTGCTCTTGGCTTATGGCCTCTTCGTCACTGATTTTTATTTGAGACTTTCGTTTTGGATGGCATTTATGTGGGGGCGGCATATACTGGAGGGGGTGTAAAGGGACAGGATTTCTGTGTTGGGCTGTTGTGTACATAAAATATTTCATCTCTTCTTTTGGCAAATATTTTGTATCGATTCGTCTGATATGAAAATAATATATTATTTGCAATACTCTGACCGTCTTTATGTGTGAGTGACTGCCTGTGCCAATGCTGTGCCAATACTGTGGCAATGCCTGTGCTGTAAGATTCGATTGCCTTTCGGGAATTTCAAACGTTATAAGAGTTGCCATTTCTGTAGATATTGACGTAAAAAATGCCAAAATTGGCCATAAAATAGCGTTTGAGAGCGAGGTTTAGTGCACAGCATATCGAATGCAAAATACTTTTGATGGCAATGTTTGAGCGCATCCATAGCTCCAGCAAATGCTGAGCTGACTTTGAATGTGTTTTGTGTGCAAAAAGTTTATTTGAAATCAAGTGTGACTTATATGACGTCTATTGGCATCACTTGTTTTGAACCCCTATTCCATGTCTTCCAGTGAATAGACTTTTGCCAATCACTGGGAAGACATCTTTTCTCGATTCTTATATAGCCTTCCCGTGAATTATGAGCACAAAAATAAATGAGTATTCAATAAGACTATGAATCTGTCATCAGGTGGTTAGCGATGGCCTGACATTAATTTTTGGAGATTTTCTGATCACTTCTGGGCTTCGATATAATGGCCAGTCATCACAGGATCGTCCTCTATATGAGAGCTAATTATTTTTCTCCATTTGAGGGCTTACTGTTTGTCACTGATCTGACTCTTGGCTCAGCCTTTGTTTGTTTTGTGATCCGGTGCCATATCTTCTCATTTAATTGTGATCGCAATTTGCGTCTCTCTCTTCCCAGTCCTGAGTCATTCATTCATTAATACAGTGTTTGGCACTCATTGAACGACTGGTGCCCTAACCGGTCATTATTTAAGAGTTTTAGTCACAGCTATGAAACCATTCATTTTAGTTACGAAATGGAGTGACGGTCACATCATAGCAAAAGCTATCGACTTATAAACTATGGGCTCAAGTCCTTCGAGGTCTGAGTCTATCGATTGGTCACCTAATCTCGAAATACCAACAAAAATATTTCAATGATATTAGAGGTGACACAAACTCAGGTCTGAGTCCGAGCTATGAGTCTAACACTCAAATAGTCTTAATTTTGATGAAAATTTCTCTTCTCTTTGGATTCTTTACCAGATTATCACTTCTCACACTTTTAACGACTTTTTGTTTTCTTCTACTCTTCGTTCAGTTATTCTCTTGTCTTACTTATTGTATGTTCTGTGAGGGCTGTGCTCTTATAGCTATAGCTCTGCCTTATCTTCCGACTCCAGACGCGATGCATTTATTCTGTTTTCTCTGTTCACTACACATAAAACGTGTCTAATATTGGCTTTTATTTTGTGGATGCGATGCCTTTTTCCAGAACATCCTCCTGTGCTGTGGCTCTGTATCCAAGCCTAACGTTTGTTGTGTTCCCCAGAGATTTGCATGTTTTGCAGTTCGGGCTCTTATTTGACATGTTTTCCATTCTCTTAGTTCTCATCTCTTTTTTAATGTCTGTTTATAAAACAGTTGTGTCTCTGACTCTCTTATTGCACACAAAAGGGTTTTAAAGGATAACTCACTCCAGATATGAGTCGGAGGACAGAGTTGTGCCTAATCTAAGATTCATGTTATATCACTTTTGTATCACTTTTTGCCTTTTGTTTGTCTTCATGCTATGCTCTGAACCTTTATCCTGTGCTCACACTCGCAGACACACAGTTATCAACTAAATGTTCATTTACGTGGAGTCTGTCCCTTAGCTTTTTACCAATTTTGTGATACTTGTGCAGCCCAGGGATAAACCCCTAAATAAATCTCTTTATCCCAAAACGCGAAAAATGCATTCAAATACTTATTCCGATTGTATGACTAAACTTTATGTCTCTCCCCTTCGGAAAAAAAAGTATTTTCGTGTCTCGACCCCCACATATTGTATGTCTATCCCTCTCTATATCCTCTCTATCTGTTCACTGTTTCTATTGTTTTTCGTCTATTCTTGTAAAACAATAGCTGAGAATCAAAAACAAAAGTAGAGATACTTTCGTTTAAAAGAAATGGATTTTATAAAAAATTTTTACTCTTTTTTTCTGTTCAAAGCCCAACACTTTTCCGTAATTTTAATGCCTTTCCACTGAACTGTATTCCAATCCTGATCTCTATTGATGAAGATATAAGGGCTCGAAAGGCACACGAAAAATGTTTTCCTGTGCTATTCTGTGCTATTGTATTGTTTTTTGTTTCTCTTGTCTAACGTTTTTTGTCTTTTGAGAAATGAAATGTTGGTATTCCTTACTATTCTGTGCTGTCTCTCACTTAAGTCAAACCACGATTTGTGTGCACTTTACAAATGTCTTCATCGATAGCCACTTCTCTGGTCCTCCATTTCTCTCTCTATTTTCACTCTTGAATAGTATTTTCATGTATTTTATATAATGACTGTTTGGCCAAAGAGAGAGTATTTGCCTGTGTTTTGTGTTAAACCAATTCTTGTGAATATACAGTAATATTGATGGCATGTCTTTTGACCCAATCTATAAAATACCAGTAGTTTTACCTCTTTTATCAAAACTACACAACTATTCGATATATGAGTCCTTAATATCAAGAAATGTGTTTCCCTTTTCTCCAATTCTTTTGGTTTTCTTCTCTAATTCTGGTTATAGTGTTATTGGAGTAGATTTCGCTGTTTTCCAGTCATCTCTCTCTTTGCTGTTATGCTCTACTGATTCAGACAATGAGCCGTAATATAAATTGAATCTCTAATGAAAAAAACATTTTCCAAATTCACATGAATTTGGTCTTTGGCTCAGTTTTGGAGTCCTTTCGTATATGTTATATAATATCAATACAAACGAATTAATCAAAAACTCTATTATTTTTATTATTTTGTATGTCTTGTAGGCTCTCTCTCTCTCTCTCTCTCTCTCTCTCTCTCTCTCTCCCCTCATTATTCAATCAATAAATGATTTGAGTCTCTAATCTGTTTTTCTTCGTTGTATTGTAAGAACTCTTTTCAATAATGATTTTTTGGGGGTTTTTATTATTTTTATTATTTTGTTTTGTAATAATAATTTGTGATCCAATCAATTATTATGACATTTGAGTCGCGATTTCTGGTCCTCTCAGTCATAATACCCAAACATATTTGGGATCGCATCTGAATTTGTGAGCATTAAAACGATCCGATTGTCAAATAATAGTAATAACAATAATAAGGCATAAAATGTGAAGAAAAAACTTTTATTGCATTATAAGTAGAGAACAGAGTTTTTTGAAATAATGAGTCAGACTTTTGGAGTACCGAAGAATTCCTTATCTGTCCCTCGAGTCCTAATAACCGAAGTCTCAAATGGAAAGAATCAAAAAGTTTTTCGACTTTAATGGATATGCAGTTTATATGTTGTTATTCTGAGTCTGGTCTCTCAGTTTGGCATCTAATTCATGAGCGGAAAATGTAATAGTGGTCAACACAATGAGTGTATCCCTTTTGGCCGATAGACAATATGCCTGTGCTCTTTGATAATATCCATTTGAGGCCTCTTTATGTAATGAAAGCGCAGGACTCCCCCAATGAGAATGCATTTGTTGATGAGGTCCTAACTTATGCCCAATTCTTAAATTGTTGTCTAAATATATCCTATGGTTTGATCCGAGTCTTCCTCTGTCGAGGGTCTGACTGTTTTGGATGAAAACACTTTTTGTTTGTATACAAAAATAATTCATAAATTATATCCATAAGGAGTACTACAGTACTACACCTGAGTCTGAATCTGAATCTAATTCAGAATTTGTTTCATTCTTTTGATCCAATTTTTTCATCTGTGCTCAGCTATGCATTACCAGTGCTGGCATTTAACCCATGCCTTTGTGCGTATTTGTGTTATATGCTGTGCGTTAGTTGCATGTGATGTAACCCCAGAGTTGTGTTGTGCCACTTGATTGATGATGATTTAATCCTGGTTTATATGGCCAAAGGGTGGTTGTGCTGTGCGCTGACCATTTAGATGTAATACATCATACCTTAGGCTCAATACCAGCATTACATACAGTGGACTGGTATTCCTTATATACAAAAATGCATTAGAGTTATGGACACACAAAACCTCTCATAATAATAGTATCACTATTTTTGGTTATATTCAATACAATATTCTTATCGTTTTTATGCTCTCCTTATGAGATATAATCGAAAAATTGTGTTTTGAAAACCAATTTTCGATATAAATATATGGCTTAAGATGTGTTCAGTCAATGATAAAGATTTCAATAAATAAGTAAAAATATTTTCTCTCTCTTCTCTCACATCTCAAAATATATTTCAATTTATTTATGAATTTATTTTTTTTTCTTTTGACTTTTTAGGTAAGAAAAAAAATTTCTTCACCAAAAATATTTCAATTAAAGATTGGAATCTGGAGTTCAGTATAGAGGGACTGGAAATGTCTGTCTAACAGATAAGACAGTTGTGTAAAGTATGAGAGCACACGTAATCCGATGATTAAAGTCAGTCCTATTTGGCTGACAGTTCACGTTCTGCACAACCAAAAGGTTTTCAATAATTAAATGAACCAAAACTGAAAAAAAAATGAAAAAATGTTTGACTTTTTTTCGGTTCCCAAACCGTGTATACCCCGTATACATACCCCGTATATATACGTATATATAAGTTATTTATAATATTTTATTTCTTTTATAACTCTAAATATTATTACTTTTTAAAGAGCTGTGCAATCGTTTTATGGTCGACCATATAATTCTCGTAAATGAATATAATTTTATTTCCCTTTTCTTTTGATATCAAATTGTTTTTTATATTTCTATTTATTTTCTTCTTTTCATTTGATTTCTTTGCGAATCATTTCATTGAATTGTGAGAAGAAAACACTTAATTCTGGTCTACACTCCAATTCCTATCGCTTTTGTGTTTATGTTTTTATAATAGTTTTTCATATTTTCGACCAAAGAGTGGTGTGTTTTGTAGGGATCGCACAGCCATTTGTCGTTCATATCTTGTTTGGTCTCATAATTTTAGTACTGGTTTTGGTCAATGAATGCCAGAACTGATCCATAAAATGATTTTTACGAGAATATAAAATGACGAGCGAATTGCCATAACACTGAAGCTCTGATTTCACTTAATTTTTGCTCTCATTTTGTTTGTTGTCTGGCATTGCCTTAACTTTATGACCATCTCTTGAATGTGTGTGTGTTTTGCACTTTCACTGGTATAGAGTGTTATCACTCACTCATTCACTTCTCGTTCTCATCATTTCAATCATTATTATCGTGTGAGCCGTAAGAGCCGTAAATAGCATTTGATTCTCTCACTGACTGCCAAATGATTTACAACACATTTATATACATAACAAACAGTAGTATTATATTCAGACGAAAATTATATTTCTTTTATTGTTTTCCTATTCTTTTTGTTTGGACTCAAAAACAGTTTCATATTTTTTAAGCTTAAATTTGTGTGTAATTTATGGCAAAGAGTTTCCGTTTTTTTTAAATTAATTTCTTTGAAATGAAATTTTTCGCTCAGAATATCAAATGTTTTGCCCTCAGAACAGAACAGAACAGAATAGAGAGAACAGAATAAGAGAACAGAACTTATTCTTTGAATTTCCAGAAGACAATAGTCTTTGTCTGCTATCCGTTGAGAAAAAGAGGTTTTTCTTTGAAAGAAAATTTGATTATTAGTTGAGTTAATACTAAAACAAAGTTTAGTCTCTCTTTGTGTCGAGTTTTTCTCGAAAACATCGAAAACCTTATTTCGAGTTAACATTTGTGCCAAAAATTGTTTTGTTGTCTTCCAGTGAATAACAGTGGTGTGTCTCTGTCTGTTGTACTCTTCGCCAGTGTATGGTGTGCTCTGCAAAGAGTTGAGCCTTTTTAATATGTTAATGCATTAAATTGAATGCATAGTAAAGTAGTTGTGAGCGAAAGCAAAAAAAAACTTAACACTAATAATGCAATTGGCGTTTGTTATGGCGTTTGCCTTCTTTTGCACTCAAAAGCGATTCATTTTATATTACAATTTCAAAAATTGCTGCATTACTTAACAGCACTTCTCCAGTGCTCTTCTCATACAATTTAATACAGCGATCGCTACTATTTTTGCTCCGATTTTTCGCTCTTCCTTCCAATGGTTATCCAGTTATGCAGCCTAACCAGAGCTCTATGGTGTGCTCGACATTACTTACTTTACTGATTGAATTTTGAGTGCACTGCCATTACTTATATAAGCAAAAAATTCGTTTATTGTATGGATTAGTTTTAGTGTATAATATGTGAAGTACTTGTGAACAGAGTTTTCTATCTGTCTCTCAGTGTCTGGCATTTCATTTGTCGATTGCTTTCTGTTTCTCTCATTTCGCCAAAACATTCACTTTTCTCATGAAATATACTTTTTATACGAAATTTTCAGCTAATTTCCAAAATGTATGTAAGACTAGCCTGAGTTGGGGCTGAGTCTCGGCACTCAACTAATCTCAAAAGTCTTGAGCCAATAAAGTGACGAATGTTTTCAGAGCCAGAAAACGATTGAAGAGAAAAATTTTCGCATAAATTCTATTACAGAATACTTTACTCTTACTTAACATTTATTCAACACAAACGTAAAAATGCATAAAAAACAAGAGTAGAAAAACTTAATATAAGTTTTATATGAAAATTTTTTATGCATATATTCATCCATTTGTGACTCTCCAGTGCACTGTAGAAAAGAAAGGCCAACACTTTGTGTCACAGATTCTCATCGTATATGTGATGTAAAGTGAATTTGCTTTTGGAGTTCACTCTGAATCAAGTCCTCACTACTGTTGAGACACTTCTTCTCTTCCACTTATTCTTCTTCGATGTCTTTTCATCTCTGATTTAAACATTATTTTTCTTCATTCAATTCGAAGAAATTTTTTTTTATTTCTACATATATTCGCATAACAAACAAGAATTTTATGCCTTTTCGGCTTTTGGTTCACAATTTTTATTTTCATTTATTCCATTCGAGAGTAGATTTATTCTCCATTTGAATTCTTCCAAATCTATAGCCTTCCCTCTCCTTCATCCCTCTCTTGCATTAGATTTCTGTTTGAAACAATTTTTGTCTCAGAATTAGGCGTTTCATTGATTTCCGAGCGAATAGTTTTTTATTTTTGTCGCTATTATTATAAATAGCTTTTGGAGACTCATATCTAAGCTCTAGGTTTAGTATAAATTTGGTGTTCAATACTTTTTTTCAGTTTATGAATAATAGTTTTTTATTACATATTAATAATGTTTTTATTATTCAGGAAAACTGTTGTCGAGTAATAATAATTTTTTTTCATTCTGTTCCCAACCATTCATAGTCTCTCTTCCTCTTCCACTTGTGTTACACTCTTTGCTCTCTTTTTAAGCGTTTGATTCTCTTATCAGAAGAATAATTAAAATTTTCCAAAAAGTCATAAATCAATTTCATATTAAATTCGAGCAAATTATTACATTTTAATAGTGGAGACTCAGAATCAACTAAAGCATAACATTTTACTAAATGATAACTTAATTAAATGAGTTGTTAATGTAATTTATAAGTTCACTCACTTGGCTCTCTCTCTCTCTCTCTCTCTCTCTCTCTCCCTCTCTCTCCCTCTCTCCCTCTCTCTCCATCCGCACAAACACTTTGAACAAAAAATAAATAAGAATTTTAGGTTTATTTTTAAACATCCGAACCCCCGAATGTCTGACTGAATGCCTGTGCGATTGGTTTTTGGCGAAACGCCAGTCGTTTATAACTTGAATAGAGTTTGGGGTAAATTTTTTTTTCGTCTAAATAAAAATCATAATAACAATTAGAGGTTAAAATAATTGGCTTTCAGTTTATTGGGCTCTACTCTCGAGTCCTCGAATATATAGACGAAAATAAAGGCGAGAAATAGTTTATTCCGTTTTATAAGCATTTATTGGTTGGAAATGATTGCCGGAGCGATCATTGAGAATGTTATTCAAAATACCTAAAAGTCATATAAACATAATCTGAGAAAACATTCTCTTCGCTCACTATTCTCAGGGCTCTAAATATCTCTCAACTCTTTTTATGTCTTCTCAAACTCTTAGACTCTTAGCAACTCTGAAGAGATTTTTTTTCTACTCTTTTATTGGCTTTACTTTCTTTGATTCGTTTTGCAATAGAGAGAGAAATATCCCGAAGTTTTAGTACTACTGATCGGCTCTGAAGGAGAAAACTCTTTCTATGTTTCTCTCACAAGACCTACAGTGCAATGGATTTTGATTTAGATTTATGATCCATTACTGGTGGTCCCTATTTATGTGATACTCTAAGACTCTGAGTATTGGTCTGTACGTATCGGTGCCTCTGAAAAGCGCTGGTTGTGCTCTAACCAGAATCACTGTAACTGTATATAACATATATAACATATATAACATTAAAAACAATATATAATTCTTATAAACTGTTTTTCCTCTCGACTAATGAATTATTATTATTTATGTATTTCAACGTTTTGTTAAAAATTGTTATTTATTTTCATATCTCAATACTATAATTCATAATTCATTTTTCACATCTCGTTGTAAATGTCAGCTGATTTTGAACTCGAATTACACTTTTGTTATATTCATTGCTTTTTATTTGAAATATTTATTTATTGATTACGTTTTCTCAAGTATTTAGTCTCAAAAAGTCTTTGACTTCTTTCATAGCCATTGAGAACTACCCCCTCATTGAATGCTCATACGATTCGTCATTCATTGTGTCGTTAATTTAAAATCAAAATTTTTATTATTAGAGTTTGAGTCGACACACAATTTATGTATAATTTTTATTAAAGTTAATCACATGAGCAGAACCTCCTCAACACAAACCAGGGTTTGAACGAAAAATTTGTTTAAAAGAGTAGAGGGGTCTATCAGTAGGCGAGTGAGAGGCCCGGCCTATGAAAAGCAGAGACTTTCATCTTATCTCTTATATAACACTTTAGTATTTTTATCGGCCCCCAGAGAAAGCCATCTGTCAAAAAGCACAACCATTTTCTCTGTTCTCAATGCAGACAGTCTATGGAAAATACATTTCCATACGACCAGTGCTCTGGTTATGCATTTCTTCGGCCAATCCATTGACTATCGGTTTACAGTTTTAATGATTTTTTCTCTGAGTTTTCAGACATAAACAGATGAAAAAAGTTGCCTCAAGAGAGAGGCCTCTCTATCGCATCGAGTATTAAATGTCATATATATAGCCATAAGAATAGTTTTTTTTGCTAATAATAATCTGTTTCTATGTATTCCTTAGTCATAGATATAGTTATAGTAATTTTAGTGAACGATATTTTTACTGCTATTTCTTCTCTTTGTGCCAATAATTGCTATCGTTATGTCGCGTCCGTCCACTCTCTCTATGAGTGTCTCAACCAATAAGTATTAAAAAAATTATTACAGTATTTATCGTACGCTCGATATCGACAAAAAATGACGAAATGACGATCTCGTTATATATATAAGAGATTTCTTTCAGTGCTCTTTATTTTTGGCTTTTTATGTGTTATATTAGGAACAGCTCTACACAAGTGTGAGACCATCCAAAAGATTGGATCAGAAGCGCTCACCATTTGCCTGATCTCTGATTGAGAGTAATGAGAACTCAAAGTTTAGGACAAAATGAGGAGAGAGAGAGAGAGAGAGAGAGAGAGAGAGAGCTGATAGATAGAGAAAATAACATTTTCTGGTCCAATGAATTTGCAGTGAATTTCATTCGTTTTTTCAGTGAAAATGACCGTTCGATAAGATTCTGTGCCAATGAAATGGGGAGAGAATGCACACAGAAATGACTTTTTATATCCATTTTCAGTATTAAGTAAGTGTTGGCCCATAACTGTATTATGAGTTTTCTCTCTCTCCCCTGACTTCTAATTTTTTTGTGTTACTATGGGTTTGATTTTTGTTAGAGTCGAGCCATTCGTATGATTCGTTTGGTTCACCGCTATAATGGTCTCCAATCAAATATATTATATGAAATTTTAAAGTATATATTGTTTAAGGAGTTTAAACTTTAAACTTGAGGGGTGGGTGCAAATCACTGTTACAGTTATTTCACTTTTTTTTTAAATCGACGATAAAATTGTTTTTTAAAGTTTAGACTATTCCTGAGTCTAGTCTTATATAATGTGATAATCAGAGAGAAATGGAATGAAAAATAAGAGCTCAGAATAAAAAAGAGTCTCTCCGATAGTGATTGACTGACTGTTGCTTATGTCGACTGAGTTTACACTCTATCCGAACCATTATTTCTCCCATTTTTTTCATATGATTTTATTTTTCATAAATTTCTCGTTTTGTTTGCAATTCAATACTTCTCTCACACACTGAGAGTGGAACCATTGATAAGAGATTTTTAGTTGAGATTACACTCAAACCGAACCAAAAAAAAACTTTTCTCTTTGTCTCTAATTTTATTGTGGCTTTTGTTATATGCATTAGGGTTTGCGTTATGTAAGTCACACTCGCCATACAATACCAGTGAATACCAGTGCCAGTGGTACTCAGTAGGGGTCAGTCATCTGGTGGCGGAGGCAATGACTTTCCTCCCATAAAATCAAAGTCCCCTCAAAAATGAAAAATTCTTAGAATTATATAAAAATATATTATTATTTATCGAGAGTTTTGTGTTATTATCCGAAAGGCAAGAGTCAACTGTGCCTTCGATTCAATTAAATTGTTGTCAACTAATAATATGAATCTAATATAAGCCTCTTTTCGATCAACTGTTTTGCATACTGTGTGCTCAGCCCTATCTCTTTGGCCTTACGCTCAGGACTGATATCATTGTCTGTTTATTATATGTATCTCCTTTTGACAGCCAGTCTTTGATACGTATGTAATGCCAAACATTAGAGATATTGCGGAATATTCTGTGCTTCAAATGCGAGAGAGAGAGAGAGAGAGAGAGAGAGAGAGAGAGAGAGACCAAAACTGAGATGAGATGTGAAAAATTCATTAAATATGACGGCGCGCCCCAAACGCGCTCTGATCTGATGTGTGCCACAAAAAAAGTTTTGTTATTAAACTCGGGATTCACTTATATTTTTCAATACTCGTCTAACATTTAGTATATTATTTGATAACTCGGGTCAGAATAGAGAACTGATCTACACTTGGGATATGCTTTCCTAATATTATATGATATGCTCTCCTCTGGCAGTGCTCTACTAGTGCTGTACCGAATGTTTGGAATATTATTTTGGAAGGACTGGTGAAGGACTGGTTGTGTTTTGCCATTTTGATGATATGTCATCCGACAACATGCGAACGGCACTAACATCTGCTGTTCTCTTACTATTATATTTTTCTTCTTTATTTCTACGTTTTTTATATATATTTTTCTATGACTCTGTGCTGTGCTCTCAGTCTATCTCCAACTTATAATAATATCAAATGTAATGATGGCATCTGTACTCTATGTGTTAGATCACCGACTGTTTCGATATTAAATGTTTAGTAGTTTTCCCAGTTTTTCGTGTATTCCGAGCCAAAGCTCAGAGCACAGCCTTTTCGACCATTTCTGGCATTTTTCTAATTAAAAGTCAAAACTTTTCTCATACGACGTGTTATTATATTTAATAAAATTCATTAAATAATTATGACTTTTGGTTTGAAAAATATTTTTGTATCCCTTTTGTGTAATATCTATAGTAGGGATGCCGTCACTTCTACTCAGAGTATATCTCATTCACAAATCTCAACAAATTATTTGCATTAATAAAATTCATTTCAATTCAAAAGTCATTTTTTCATTCAATTCAATGCGAATTCCATTTGAGTTTCATTTCAATTCATGAATTATAATTGAAAATTAAATTTTTAGGAATTCATTCAATTTCAAGGATTGTCTGAGTGCTGAGCGAATTGAGCAAAATCTCTGATAATTTTTTCCTATTTTCTTTGAAAAGTTGTTTTAATTTTGAGTTTAAATTATTTTTCTTATACTTCTTTTTAGAAGAAAATTACTTTTTTCTTATGAATTAAATTCTGTTCCGAAAAAAATATATAATATTTCTTAGAAATTGAAATTAATTTACTGAAGAATTTGATTCGAGTTAAGCGTTGATTGAATTTAGTCGGTGTCGAACCCAAACAAAAATCATAAAATTTCATCACAAAAAGTGGTGAAAAAATATCTTTTTCTTCTTTTGGATGAAAAAATTTTTTTGGGCGTCAAATGTTTGCCTCAATTGTGTTCGTAAATGAGTGTTGCGATAGTATTATACCTTTTTTCGCATTAAACTAATGCTGATATTTCATGAGTTGATTTGAGTGACTGACTATTCCTGTTCTCTGCTCTGCTCTCATCTGTTCAGCCGAAGTGATGCACCTTTTCTTATATGCGAGTTATGCCTAAAACTAGTGATTTTTTGGGTGCGTTTACTCTCTGGTACACCAAAACGCACTGTTATATGCATTATATATACGTTAATATAAAATAGCTTTTAATATATACATACATTTATAGCCCATATATTGAAGAGTCATATAATGCGATACTGTTTTTAATGTCGAATGAATTTGATGTGAATCAAAATTAGAAGAATAGGGTTCGCCCTATTAGTTAGTATGCAGGGCTGTGCTGTGCTCTGTGCTCTCTCTGTGCCCGTGTGCTGGCCTGCAGTGATGGCAGCGTTCAAATGGGAGATGTGTTGTCTTGAATCGCAATGAATGGCAGATAAGCCAAACGATTGCATAACAGTCTCGTATGGCTTAATATCTGCAGAAACACTAAGATATGATTTTTTGGGCCAATTTTCAAAACTCGCAAATTTAGACCACATATAAAGTCTTTGTTTTTCTCTTCAAAGTCTATACCCATTCAGTAATTTTGAGGCGAAATATGAATCCTTTGAATTGATGCTGAAATTCATCGAAAGCTGACTCTCACTGACTCTCAACTCATTAGTTATAGCTATTCCAGTGCTGAGCTCTTCTCTGGAGTGGTAGGAAGTGATCCTCGTTATCATTTGAGTCAGTTTTGAATTTTTTTAAAGCTCTCTATTATGTGTCAGCTCCGGCCTCTCCAACAGCACTTTTCTGTCTCTATTGAATATTAGCTCAAATGTCTATTGTATTCAATATTCATAGCATTTTATAAGAGAACTATTCGTTAGGAAACTTATCGTTGAATTTATTTTAACAATTTTAGTCATTTTAGTCAAACAGTGTTTCCTTATTCTTCTCTCATTTTTCTTCAATAGTCACACAATTTATGCCTCCCTGTGCTGTTCAAAAAGCTGATCGTCTCTTTGTCACTGTCCAGAGAGGCTAAGAATTTGTTAACCTCCCATTTCTTAGTATTCCTCTCCATCCGACTCTCCTCTCACTCGTTAGTGATTTATTTTTGGCTATTTTTCTCTATTTTTGTCTATTCTTCTCGTGTTTGTTGTGATACAAATTCGTTAGACTTTCAAACTGTTGTCCATTTCTAGTGCCGTCTCTTTGCATGAAATACACATCAAATGATAGTCTTTTAAATCTCATACAATCGCTCCTCCATTCGTCTCTTTCTTGTTGTATCCGAACGTGACATTTATGTGTTGGCCTTATCTTCAGATTTAATTTTGAAAATTTAATTCTCTTCCTATTTGTTGCCATTATTTATGGGATCGGAGCTAAACTTGCAATAAATTTCTTGTATTTCGTTTGGTTTGGGATTTTCAATAAAAAAAAACTTTTAAACACATCTAACGATAAGTGACTAATAAATAATCACATATTTATATATTATTTATTAGAAGAAACAAAAATTTCAAATTAAAATTCAATGATATTCTCAATGATATTCGTCAGACAAATCTTAAACCAATAATAATAGTAATAAAAGAAACATTTTATTTATAAATAGATGTGTTTTGGAGCATAAGTTTTGTGTTAACTTCTATTATAATAAATTAAGTTCACAAACAGAATAACAGAATAGTTTTCTCCGGTATTTCATAATATTCTCTCTCATTATTACATACAAAAACATTATGGGAATGGATCTCAAAGTGAGAGGAGTATAGAGAATACTACACATTATTCCAGGTATTCCCGTATATATGGATGTGTTATTAAATGGTGGTGTGCTATACGTGCCAATGACACACCTGACTGCCAACATTATAAGGGGGAGGACTGGCATATAATGATGTGATACTTATGTGCCGATACATAACGATATATGTATAAAGTTTTTATAATAACTTTAGTATTATATCTAAAACTATTTTTTATTTATTGTATCGTTTTTAATGATTTGCCGTTAAGTTTATTGAAGCCTTTCATTCTGTTGGGGGATATGCTGTCCCTCTCTAAAGGTCTTTTTGGTTGAGCACAGATAGAGACCAAAAATTATTGTTTGAAGTGTGAACTTGAATGGCATTAGTTATATATTTGTATAATAATGATTGCATATATTAATGCCTGTGCGCTCTCACACTCAGGTCTATGTATTTGAGTCCAAACAAGGTATAGACGCCCACCAATAACTAGTTTTTATATTTATATTCTATTCTGAGCTCAACTCACGGCACGCAAGTCGGACATTAAGTCAGATGAAAAAAATTGGTTTTTTTTTCGTTCAGAACCAAACTTCAAGTTAAACATCGATTCAATACAATAGCGGTTCCAATGCTTTTACACAAAAGTTATACTTCATTGTCATTAATAGTCTGCGAGAGTATGTCTTTCCCTAATCTCCAATCAAATTCATGAAATAGTTTTACATCTCTTCTTAAACTAAACATTTTTTTCATATCATTTCCATTTCGTTAAATACTTTTGTTCCTCACGAATCTCTCTCTCTCTCTCTCTCTCTCTCTCTCTCTCCCCGCTCTCCTCTCCTCATATCGAAGTGAAAGATAAGGTTTTTTTTGGCGAAACAATGATAGGGAAAAATAATGAAATGAATTTTTTTTTTCATTTTCATTATCAGTCATTCCTTAATGTTTTGTCTCTTTTTGTGTTAATTTTCAGATTACTCTTCAGTTAATAGAATAGTTTAAAAAAGTTGAGTCAACTCTGGAATGGATTAATTCAATATCGATCTCTCGTTTTGCAGTCTATGAGTGAAATGTATTCATTCCTTAATGTTTGTGAAAAGTTTTTCGGTCACCCCTTCGCACAGTAGGAAAGCTATAAAAGAGTTAACAATTAATGCATTGAAAATATCCGAAAAATGTTGGAAACAATGGCAACACTTTTGTGTTTAGGTTTTGATATTTTATATGAGAGAAGCAAAAGTGAGTTCAAAAAAGTTTTGCATACAATTAAAGGGATCGCTGGAAACGAAAGGCTTCGCCTGAAAACTTCCAAATCAATATCACATGAGAGCACAGGGCTATAGCTCCTATGCAATACAACATTAGTGGCAGTGCATGACTTTCAATCAAATTTGCTGCAAAACTCTCTGATCTCTCTTTTTCTCTCTTCTCTTACTTTAATTTAGTTTAAAATAAATTGATTGAAACGAAACGCAAAGCAAAAGAAAGAAAAAACTTTTTCTCTAAATTTCAAAACAGTTTTATTTAATTTAATGCCTCTTTTCGTCTGTTGTCTCAAACTTAGGGCCACTCTATTGCCACTCATATCAATGGTTTTGAATTTTTTTTCTATCAATTGTTTTCGAAGAGATTTTCTACTTTTGGTTTTCTTTTTGTTCATACTTTGGTTCTGTTGACTGGATGTCCGTTCCGTCCTTTAGGGAAATGTTGTCGAAATTCATTTCCACATCTCTTCTGCTCTTTGGAAGAGATCTATGAATAAAGAATGCGTTTTCTCTTCTCTTCAGTAATCGATACCAATATCTTATATATTGTATTGGCTTTCGATCCAAACATTTGGCTGTCGTTTAGTCGTCTCTTCTCTCAAATCAATTGATCTGAAAATATAAATGAATTGTTGAGGAATTGCTTTCAATCAGAGTGTGTCTGCCTTAAGACGAGTGACTAAACGTCCAATTTTACAAACTTTACACAATTTTTAGCCAACTTTTACTTAAATTACTTTTTTTTCTTTAAGCCGAGTCTCAATCGACAAATATATTCGTATCCGTCCCTCCCGTTCCTCTCTGTACAGAAATCGATTGAATTTTTCTCAATAACTAAATTCTCAAAAGATTTTTACTCATTTTAAAAGTTACTTATTTATCAAACGAATACCATTTCCCAGTTATACTCTCTATTGGCAAAGGCTTTGATCAGTATTTGAGTTCAGACTTTGAGTTGCATTCAGTACTCAATCGTAAAGAGTATTGCATTTGTTGTGTGCAAAGAGATTGAGATGTGTTTGGCCTGAAGTCATCTCAACTCTTATATTACTATTATATGTGAAGTCTTTATCCATTAGACGACACAATACTCTCTACCTTTTACTTGACTTTTAGCCCCAAAAAGAATTGCTTTCAAATGGTAATTGCTATGAGTCTCTCCACTCAACCTTCCATTCAGTCCTTTAGCTCTGAGTTATCTCTTATTTAAATTTGAATTTTATTTTTCACTTTTAAAATGAATTGAAATAATTTCTTAAAATTTATTCACGAATTCATTTTTTTATTGATTTCCATATCTTTTATAACCTTTCAATTGATTTATGAATTTATGGGTTTTAAACGGTTTTTAAAAAGTTTTCATTTGTTTGACGTTTTATAGTCTATGTGTGAGCGACGGGACAACAGGTATTCCCATAATTACTTGTGATAAATGATTGTCATGTGTTTGTGTCGTATGTTTCCATTTTGACGTCACTTTCCCTCTATTTGTTGCCAAGAAGTCGATCCGAGAAATCCGTTTTCTTCTATGCGTTTAATTTTAAGTCTACGAAAATTTTTGGACACTTATTCATTCCCAGAGCACAGGGAGTCGTAAGAGATGGATGGAATTGTCTGCTTGTGATAGTGTTGGCAGTGTTGGCATTGCACTGCTCTTTCTTGTGCGAAATTCAGTCCCTTTTTCTTCTTGTTTCCAGTCTTCTGGTGATGAAGGGTTTAATGAGCCAGAAGTCAAGATTTGGTTGTTTGCCATTCGTTTCCCAAAGAGGTACAGCATAGCTATCCTGTGCACTGTTTTTGTGCATTGACTCTATTTTATAGCTTTTCGGATAATAACTTAAATGATCGCAAGAATAAACTCATTCCGAGATAAATATTCTGTATATTCTGTATATTCTTCTTGTGTTAAGACTATGTTTAGGCCTCTCTTATCAAATCTATCCTCAGACTAAGTCACACATCAGAGCGACCTCTTCTGGTGAGAGCACAGCTCCTTTGGCAGTGAGGATGAGCTCCTCCTCTGGTGCTATATATGTCTGAAAAACACTTTAAAATATGAAAACTTGACTTTTGAGTGAATGAGTGAATAAAATAATCAAAAAACAATTAGATATAGGAAACGAAAAAATGATTGATAATACAGATGTTATCAGTTATATTGTAGATTAAAATTTGTTGGCCTCCCCTCTCCTCTCACTCTTAAGGCTGTCTGTCTGTCTCTTTGGCGTATGATATATAAAACGCTTAAACGGTTCGGTATTTATATTAAGTTAATTCAGTTTTGACAGTTTTAGGCGCAAAATATTCAACATTTTTTTTTGTTGGTGTTATGTATATGTTGTGCTCACACATGAAATGATAGCGCATTACTATATCAATAGTGTTACACAATTTATCAAAAGCAAACCTCTTGAGAAGATAGTCCTGTCAGCCATTGACACAATACTCGTCCATCTTTAGAGCTGATGTCAGGGATATGTGAGGTTTTAGGTTAATGTTTCACAAACTGTATAATAGTGTTCACTCCCGAAAGCCGAGTGCCCTTCTCCAGATGTGTCTCTCCGATGGCAATCCGTTTTCCGCTAACGACTTATTGAAAAGCATTTATGAATCTATTGGTCATTGTTTTTGAAATAATCAAAAAAATAGTCGAAATGAATGAATGAATGTTTAATTTATCTTCTCTTAGAGACAAACCAATAATTAATCATTTCTTCTGAGAGTATATCCTATTCACCAAAACATTTGTATTTTCAGATCATTTATTAAAACTGTTCTCTGATTTGAGTGAATAACAGAAAAAAATATTGTCTTTTGTTTTCCGATCCAATAAATGAGAGCAAAGTTTGTCCAAATCGACCGCTTCTTCTCTTCTTATTGTCTTTTATTCATCTAATCTAATGTCTTTGCATCCAATATCTTGTGCCCATCTGAATGTTATGCTGAGCCTAACCAGTGATCGCATGCCATCTCCTTCTCTATCTGTGCAGATCTGTCTGACTGTCTGTTTCTCATTTGATTAATGGCCAGAAACGCAATCCAAGAGCTCGTGTATGAGATGGCAGACTAACGGTCCAGAGAAGAGTCCATTCTATTGGTGTCTTGTTTTTGTTAGTCTTGTGTGCATTCACTTTATTTTTCGTGTCTAAGAACAGAGTGCGGGAGGAATGTATGGCTTGTTATCAGACGCCTCACTCCTGTCTGTCATATCCTCTCCTTTTGGTTCAGTGTTGGCGATGTTGGCGATGAGCTTCACTTTTGTGGTTCATTTATTTATTACTGAGCCCTCCGTTCATCTCCTATGCACTGATTGATTGATTTATGAATTTCTCTTTTTCTCTGGTATTTCCTCTTTTCTCAAAAATTTCTCCAAAAGAAGTGTTGAAATGAAATTCTGCAGAAGTTTTGGTCAGAGGTTTCTCCACTCTTACCGACGATCATCTGTTCAGCACTTCTCTCCCATTCATTGAGAAAAATATTTTTGAACAAAATCTTTCGTGAATTTCATGAATATCTTCTCCAATGTAACCATAATTACCAAAAGCGTTGATTTCTTAGACTTATTCATAATTTTTATATACAAACCATTCATTTATTTAAAGCTATGAATCAAACGATAAAATCCAAACGACTCGTTAAGAGAGAGATATTTGTGAAGACAATTACTTTTATATTAGGAGTACATCAGTTGCATGAGTCGATCAAAATGAATGAAAATTATATTAAAAAGAAATTTTTCAAACTTCGAGTAAATGCGGAGGAGAAGAGAAAAAAAATTTGAAACTCATTTGCATTAAAAGCCTTTTTTACATCAGTCTCTCCCCTCTTCTCTCTCTCTACGACTCATAAATATGTTGCGTTAATATAGTTTTTCTTCGCTGTTATAATCGGTTATAAAAATTTAATCAACACATTATTTTTATAGCATTTTATGGATGTTTTGTCCAATTTTTTGCCATTCATTCGTTTGGCTCTATTTTAATGTTGAAAGTGTTTTGCATTACATTAGTAGAGAGAGTGTGTGTGCCATACATTGTGATCAATAAGCCATTAGTGAAACTCAAAGAATAAAATGCATTTCGATTGTTGTGTGAAAATGAAAAACATTGAAAGAAAGTGAGACTTAATATTAGAGTGAATTTCGTTTACAATTTTTCAATACCCAAACTGTGAGCACAGAATTTCATAAGAATTATAGCAATTCTTGTGATAAAGAATTAATGTCTGAATCCATGAATATATGAATTATTTTTTCTTCTTAACTCATTTTCTCGGTTTTTTTGTAACAAATACTTTTAAATTACTATAAGTTCTATATATACCAGAGCTCTGGTTCTGATATCCTATGCATGAGAGCACATATAATCAGCCCTTTTCTTGTGCTGTGCGACACAAAAATATGTAATATGTCATTATGTGTGCGATTCCTGCGAGTTATGAATAAAATTTTTTCTCTTCATTCAAAATCTAAAGCGTCGTTAAAACTACATTTAAATTAGTTTTTATAACAATTTTCTTCTTTCTCTTTGAAAAACTTTTTCCTCGAAATTATTTTCAAATTGATTTTCAATTGTGAGCCCAAAATATTCTGATCTCTGGGACTGTCGTTTCAGTAGAAGACATCACAAGAAGCAAAAGTAATGATTGGGTTTTGTTTGATGTACTGAACAAATCTGAGACAATCATATTATCAGCTAATTATAGACAATAGTAATCACAAGTATTTCTTCTCTTCTCGTCATAAGTATTAGCACTTCATCCAAACAACAGAAGAAAAAATAACTGCTCTATAAATAGAGTAATAAAAACAGTGTTTCAGTTAAGTGCCAATACATTAGTTGATAGGCACAGACCTACTCTAGTTTAATACCATAAGAGCAAACGGTTTTTACGTTTTATTGTAATTGTTTTATTACAACTTTTGCATTAAAGACAGTCCTCGAGAGTCAACCAGAGACTCAGTCTCAGCGACAAATAGTGGTAAGTGTCGGCTCTTATTGTAAGACATTTAAAATGTCAGTCATTCGCAAAATTGAACTCAATTTAATCAATGACTATAATCGTATCATTTCATTGATTAATTACCAGTTGATTGCCTCACATACACAACCAGAGGTGTGTCCTCTCGTTCGTCCCATTTTTTGAGTGACATCTGACTGACTGCAAGTGTCACTGATTTCTCCAATTCTTTGATCTCTTATTCTGTATTCTCATGACTTGTAGTCAATAGCGATCAGCAGCTGTTCCCTCATTTTAGGTATGATATCAGAAGTGACTGTTTGACAAACGGATGAATTCCTGTTTTAAAAAATGGTCTATAAATGAGATGAATGAGAAGAAAAAAATAAAGAGTCAGTCATTGATAATATCAGCAAAAGATAACGAAATAACTCCATTCATATTATACTAAAATACTTACAACTCTTGAAATGTTATAAATATTTATCTCTCATTTCAACTATTTTTCAAATGTCTTCTCCTTTGAGCTCTGTTTTGATAGAAGACGTGTTAATATAACAAATAATATACTGAAATCAAATCCATTTCTCAACTGTTCTGTTGTGGAGAAAAAAATCATAAAAAGATGAATTGAGACGAATTATAAATTATTATTTGTCTCAACAACAAAATCATTCACAAAAAAAAATCTTCTAAACACATGAATGGATTTAATTGATGTTGAATTCAATAAATCAAAGTAACAAATATTGGATTTATGTTTGA
This sequence comes from Tectocepheus velatus, assembly GCA_034700625.1. Taxonomy (NCBI): domain Eukaryota; kingdom Metazoa; phylum Arthropoda; class Arachnida; order Sarcoptiformes; family Tectocepheidae; genus Tectocepheus; species Tectocepheus velatus. The sequence continues at coordinate 59,952 of JAQIXV010000068.1, forward strand.
TTACAATCTCTTCATTAAATCAGTTGTTTTTTAATCATTCGCTAATCAAATGATAATCCCTTTCAATGTTTTATAGGAAAAACAAAAAATAAATTAAAAATTGGATGAATTTTAAGTGAATTTATCTGACATTTAACTGAATTATTGTCTGACAAATGGGTTTGACATTCAATTGAGTCATAAAATGAGTTTTTATCTAAATATTGAGTCAATACTCCGATAAGTATTGAATAATGACTTTTACTAATGATTTTTGTTTGATATTCATTACGAGTGAATTCATATAATTGTGTTATAATAGAAGTGAATTGCCTTGGTCATTTGCTTGCTTTTGCTTGCTTTTGCTTTTCACTAACGTTTCAATTCTCTAATTCATATTCTTTGGGCACATCCTTAAAGTTATCGTTTGATTGGGTTTTCTCTGGATTCACATCAAATAGAAAATTGTATTATATTTTGTTCACAACAATAGACACATAAAAAGAGTCGAAAAACCATTGGCTTTGACTGTATTTGAAGCAAATGATTGCAGACACGGCCACAGAAAGACATATCCAGAAGACAAGGCATCACTACTACAACAATTTTGTTATGTTTCGGGTCTGATATCTCTGACTGTAGTGTTCAGCCAAACGTTAAACTAAAAGCCTTTCTCTGCTTTTGTTGTTGTATTTACATTATAACATATTTGCATACGAGTAGAGAACCGATACTCCAACTACTCATATAATAGTTCTCTCTCTCTCTCTCTCTCTCTCTCTCTCTCTCTCTCTCCCCACACTCTCCACACTCTCTCTCTCTCTTAACGCTAATGTAATTCAGGCATAGATTCCATTTAATACTGTTCTCCAACTCTTGTGTGTTATTCGTATATAAATGTTGAATAAAATACTCATTCAATACATATATATATAAATTACTGATATATACACAAAATATAACTGTCGTCTGATAGCTCTGAGTCTCTTTTTGTTCGGTTTCGATATATCCATATCTATAGAGTTGTAGTCATTTTGTGGCAATAATTTCCATAAATTTTTCCACAATTAGAATAATTTTGGTTTCGTTTGGATATAAACTACATTTAAATCTATTTTAGAGACTTCTGTCGTCAATGCAGTTGTCTTTCAGTCGTTTTTTTGTTGGTTAGCCTTGTTTTGCATTTCGTGCAGACTTCGAGTTCCCTGTGCTTATGATGGGGCCATTTAGGCCTTGGATAGGATGTGCCAAAATTGGGTTGCATTCGCTTATTTGCGATACGGAAATGGCTGTCCTTATGGTTGAACTTACATTTTGTTAATAGAATATTATTCTTATGAAGTCTATGCTCTCATACGTTATGACATTCATATTCAGTCACTACTACTCCACCCACTGTTGAAATATTTTTATTTACGATTTTAATGCCACTAATTATTTAAACAAATATTAATTAATTTTGTTTTTTTGTCTCTTTAGGTAAGAAATCATTTTTTCTGAAGAGTTTTTCCGCGAAATATATTCATTGGAAGACATATTCATTGACGAGAGTGAGTCCCATATCTATCCAAATGCCCTTCAATTGAGGGCTTAAACCAATAAATAATTATATAAACGACTCCTAATATATTGAAAGCAGTGGCGGATCCTATTATCCGATAGAAATATTACGAATATATCAAATCTATTGATTGAAAAATTGATTTTTTTCAATGACTTAATAAAAGTTTCTATAAAATCAAGAAAAACGAAAACATTTAATAGTAGTCTAATCACGCGATCCATAAATTTGTCGAAAAAATTAGTGAATAAAAAATCAAACCAAACAAAACTAATGCAATAACTTAACGAAAATACTCATAACATTAGAAATAAATTTCTGTTTAAATTATATTTTTGTGTTATGTCTCCCTCAGAGATCGCACAGACATAACAGATAAAGAGGACAATAGTTTAGACCCAAAAATATTTATCTGACTATAAGGTGAATGTCGTCGAGAATGTAATAATGGATAACAACTTATATAATAATAGTATTGCACAGCACTTGAGATCCTCTGATGAGAATAAGAGAGAGTACATGAATTTCAGACCTAATTTACAGGCATTTAGTTCTGGAGATGTAGTCCCTCTCAGATGGATATATAAGTTCCTAATATTCGTTAAGACTTGGGTCTGTCTGTTGCCATAGAGAGGGAATTGAGAGGGAATTGCAAAATACTGTTCTCTCTTTCCTCTCAACAGCACTAATACTATTGCTATTCGAGTCTTAATTGCAATGGACTTGAATTCCAGCGCACAGTTGTGTTTGGATGCTGTGCTCTCCTCTCGATTTCTATTTCTGTTATATTAGACGAGGCATTGAGGGAAAGGGGTTTCTCACATAATCTCCTGGTTATGAACACTGGAAATAATATCTGTGTCTCTCATCAATGCTCTGGTCGTCGATTGCATGCCTTTAATCTCGGCTCTCATTTCGTCTCATTTCATGTTTATGTTGTGCAGCAGTTTCAGAGCAGTTGTTCGGTAGAGCCTCCCTGTGCTCTCCTCTCCTGATTATTATAATCTAAAGACTTAACTGAATAGAGCCTTAATTACATAGTTTTGTTATTTTACTGAATATTCGGATTAGTTATCGGAATAATGAAATTTTTGCCCAAAAAATAACAATAATTATTATTATGCATAAAATTTTTAATGTAAAGCATTAGTCCAACGCATCTAACATTGTTTGTGTGGCTGTGCTCTCACATACTCTGTGAGAATCATAGGCTATCCTCCACTTCTGTTTTAATTGATTTTTGTAAAGTTTTTGGGTTAAAAACCTAAGCCTTTCCTCGCTATTGATATTATAGTGTTTTGATTGCATTATTCAACCGAACGATAAATTCCTGTAATTTTTGGTCCGAAAAAACAGTATTTTAGTCTTTGGTCTCTGTTTTCTCTTTGGGTTTAATTAAATAATTTTTGTTTTGGATCTCAACTATACTCTCAACTATACTCTCAATACTCTTAATGTTAGATAATTATTGGAATTCGATGGGATTTGCTGTTGAATGAGAGCACAGAGTCGTGCAATCATTTGATTAATCCATTATTTCTCTAATACATTATCTTTCTGTTTGGTGTTCCTCTAATTTATCTGTTTTATTGATTTCTGATGGCTTTCTATACAATCATTAGATTATAAGACAGACTCGACTATAGTTTTAGAGACACTAAAGACAATAATACTGAGGCTTTTGTCGCTCTTTTATTATCCGATCGACGATTGCATAACTGGAGCCCCCCATCGATGTAATGGCAATAAAGGCTTCTCTCCGGTTAGATATCATATCCAAAACTTTATCATTTGCACAACCATTCGCTCAGCAGAGCATCCAATGTATGAACTCATCACCATTTTTCCAAGTGTTAAGCCTTTCCGATAGGCTTTCCATATATACTGTATGTATAAAAATATTAAGGCTTACTCTCCAACTGTGGCCAAACTGTCTTAAACTGTGTTAGGAATACCAGTGCTGTTCACTTGACTACTGTTTTTTGGTTGCTTTCAAAAGCCATTAAAAATATTTTTGAGTCCACAGCTCTAACCCATTGTGCGATAGATTGTGATTGTGATGAGTCTCCAACTGTTAAGCGCTTATACCATACTTTGTGTCAACTCTTATATTCTCTTCTCTTCACTCTTATTGTCTTATTTTCAATGTGTTTGTTGTGTTTGGTTTTTCTCTCCACAGCACTGAAAACTGGCTCTGGTATTAGGATCTGGTTGTGTGTATTCTGGGCTGTGTTTGTGAAACATTAATAGCAGTTCAGAACTGTTTCACCAAAAGTTACTTTAGTTTAGAGTTTACTTTAACTGAAACACAGAAAGAGATTCCAATCACTTATAAAAGTTAGGAAACAAAAACACAACACTATTGTAGTGGAAATGGGATGCAATGCCAGCGCCTGACAAGCATTGGTCGCTGAGCTGAGCAAAGCTTAATGACACTTCTCCGAGCTCTGGCACTATCAAAGCCACTACTGGCCAAAAGTACTGGAGAACAGCAGCACTGGTACTACTGGTTGTGCAGCAGTTGCTAATTATTTTCTTTTCACTAATGACCAAAAGACGGGCTGAGAGTCGAGGAGTTTGCAGTGTTTGTGTCGCACAGCCTGTGCTATACCTATGAGTCTATTGTGGAGAACAGTGTTTCCAATCTTTATTCCAATTCTCGATTCCATTCTTAATGATTAGAATCCCTTTAAGCGACAACTTTTTCGTTTACGCTTTATTTGGATTCAGTCATCAATAGTTAATCTTTACCTGAATCTCATTCCTCTCCTCTGACGCTCTCAGAGAGCCTACCAGTCCTCTCAGTTCACTAATGAAATTCCCAGATTTCTAAACCATTCATTGATTTTATTCGCAAACCTAAGCATTCATTGTTTTGTGTGATTTAAGCCCATTATTGCATAAAAATATCACTTCTTTTGTGTCCAAACTTTGCTTTCCTTTCATTTGATTCCCAGTTCTTGAGAACTACTCTTTTTTTCGTATAAATTAATGATTATTTGCAGAGATTTTTCTTAGACTCAATTGACGTTAAAATTATTCCGAATTATTTCTGCCTTTGATTTGAAACCAACAAATGCTTTTGAATTCAGTGTTTAATTAAATTTCTCTCTCATTGTTTGGTCTTTGAATTTGAAATTCAAAACTATTTTTCTGTTTTTAATCTCTATTTTGGAAATATATTCTAATCTGAAAATACCTTTTCATTGAAGCGCTAATAATATGTGTGAAACACATTTTCCGTTATATTTAATGTTATTGTTTTCTGTACTAAAAATCAATCAAATTATTGTCGATTCGGTGAAATAATTTCATTAATTTTCACGAATAGATTCACTGATAATAACTGTCAGCAAAAATATAATTCAATTCCTAAAACTGTTGCAGAATTGCATTGCATTAAGTAATACCGGAATTCAGTACCGAATCTATGAATAAACAGACAAACAGTAAGAGAAAGGCAGAGAAGAGAGGGAAGAGAGAGAGAGTGAGACTCAACTATATTACGAAAAATAATAGCAATAATGTATATAACTTTTGATATTAGTTTTTGGAGTTCATTATAGTGTAACAGAAACAGTATGTAAGCCATCAATCGATGCGTTATGTTATCCGTCAACTCAAATAAAATTCAATTTCAATAACTTTCTCTCAATTTCTGCCATATTTTTTCAATTGCGAGTTAGAGTCCAAACAATAGCTTTTGTTTCAATCAAAATATCAAAACTATTGATCCGACGATTGTTTTGTCTGTTTTTGATTGAATTGTTATTTTTCTTCTCCGAAAATGATTTTTAAATTGAATTCAATTATATTTAATGATATCTTTTTGTTTGATTAGAAATATTGGGTCTTTTGTTACATTATTTTTGTTTAGTTTTTGAGACGACTTTCAGTTTTGTATATTTGATTTGGATATCAATAGATAATTATCGGATGGAAGTATTGAAATCGGTTGAGTGGCACCGGTATTGTTGGCAATGCAAGGGTACAACACTTTAATATGAATTATATTAATATTCTGGTCTATTATTATCGATATGTTGTGAGCCATAGTTCTCTGAGATCTCTCTTCTATGATATCTTTGTTATAATTGATATGAAAAGCGCGGACTTGTCTTCGATCAGAACATTAGAGATGTTATCATCGGATAAATGCTATTCTTGTCCTATCTTTTCGTCACCAGAGCTCAGTCTTGCATAAGTGATACCATTATTATTATTAGTGCCGTATTCGCCCAAAAACGGAAGAACTGTGTGCTGTGTGTCAGCCGAGCACTGCATTCACTAATGACAGACTAACATAAGACAAGTGACAACACTATTGAACAATAAAACCAATGAATGGCACGCAATGAGAACCAGAGCTGAGAGAAAAGAGTCAAACAGTCAAACACTAACCCTATTATATAAGGCTTAAAATGTTAGAAAAGTAAACGAATTACTTATAAAATGAATGAATGTATGCTTTTCTCTCTATTTATCTCATAGTTAGCCCTCTCTATGACTATTGTTGAGTCCAATAGTATTTCAATTTCAATGCATAGAAGTATTGTGTGAATCATAGTTTCGTTTGTAATGGGATTCACTAATAACTGGTATTGTCTTTAAGTTTTTTTTTGGTAATTATTATTCTGAAAACCAAACGCACGAATTCACGACTACTTTGTGAGCGTCAGGTCTCTCACTCTGACTGTCTGTTTATCTGACCAGAACTCTATATAACACTTAATGATATATCATTGAGTCTACACTTACAGAGTTGTTGTGGTCTATAATTTGCATTTGCATTACATTACAATTCCATATATTTTTATTCCACTCTTTCTTTAAAACCATTTCCAAAGTGCTTCTAAACTCAAACAGTTCTCTCTCTCTCTCTCTCTCTCTCTCTCTCTCTCTCTCTCTCTCTCTCTCTCTCTCTCGACTTAAATTTTAATATTTTTTCGTCTAATTCTCATTCCTCTCCTCCTCTGTCTCTGTCTGTAGTCTTAACAGTTAAGGCATAAGACATTCGCACAGTTAGGCTAATAATAAATTCATAATTCTCTTTCTCACACATATTCTGTGCACAAATAACTCCTATCGTCAGCCAAAGACTGTTCAGTATTTTTCTGTTTTGTATTTCAAATTTTTTTCATCAAAATTTTTTTGCATATTATAATCATTGAGAAAATTTTCTTCAGTTCTCTTCTCAACTGTTTTCTATGCAAAAGTGCATTATATTAGACATATATATGAAAATTCAAAGCAGTGGTAGCAGTGGTAGCAGTGGTAGTAGTGTCTCAAATAATAATATTATGGTATGTGTTGTGCCTTTAGTATTGCTGTGACTGTGCTCTCGCTCTTTCCGCATCATTTTTAGCGATCAATATTAATTGTGCGAAATACAAGTCGACATATACTGCATACATAAATATGACTCAATACCAGTGCTATGAGAAGATGGGGAGAGCCATGATTTTGCGGGGGAGAGACCAACTGAGATGCAGACGAAGCACTGATAGCACGGATAGAACTCATAGATTTCCAAAAGAGATTGTGTAGAGAGAAATCCATTGCATTATATTAGGAAAAGAGTATACGGCTTATGGCTTATGATATTTAAGTTTTATATTTCTCCTCAAAAACCGATTCCAGCCCTAACTTTCCAGTTTGAGGCCATTGAACGTACGGATCATATTCTAGCACTCATTCCAAGAGATTATATTTAATTATTAAAATTCATAACAAATTAAAAGTCAAACAAAAATTTTTGTTTCCTTCGAATGTATGGAAAAATTCATATCATTCTTGTGTTTCGGCGAAAGATTTTAATTTAAAATGATTTCTGTTTTTGAAAATGTGTCGAAATATGTCTAACAAAACAGTCAAATGTTGTGAGAATTTTTTTGACTGAGCAATAGTTAGGGATAACATCTCTCTCTTTGCTGGAGATTGCAATCGAAGTTTGATATTCACACATATGGTGTGGCAGGAGATGAGATTAAGATTCGTCCGCCACCTCATGAAAGACAGCTGCGCTTCTCATCTCGACATTTCTCTCTCTCTCTCTCTCTCTCTCTCTCTCTCTCTCTCTCTCTCTCTCCCCCCGTTTGCAATACTCTATTTCATTTGGAAACCTAACGTTTTTATCCCTTGGAAAAGTTTGGATGAAATTCATACGAGAATTGAGAGTATATTCCCTTAGTTTTGCTAATTCTATTCCTCTCTGTGTTGTGTGTGTTTGTGCGGATCGGATGCAGAGCCGGTACAATGAATTTCAAATATACCGGCATATAATCTGCTACTCCAATAAACTCAATGTGTTTGAGCCGATTGCTGTTCCCCTCATTTTCTGTCTCTATATCCCTAATAGACTTCTATTTTCTAACCTTTTTTTGTGAAAATGAGTTTTGGTTTTCGAGTCTCTTCTTTCACATACAAAGCATTTGGAAAGTTGTGATGCCTTTTGAATTTCATATAAAAACTGTATATTTCTTCTGCTCTTCTATTCAGATGCTTATCAGTTAAACCATAAGCCCTTAGATATATATATTGAGCGTCAAATTTCAGTCTTTTCAGAGTCTGTTCCACTTTTGCCCATATATTTCAAAATTCATATTTTGAACTCAAAATTTCTATTCGATTTGAATTGAGACCAAAAATATTATTTTCAATTCATGTTTTGTTAGATATTTTTATCGGAAACAAAGTTTGAAAACTTCTCAAAAATCTAATAGTATTTCAGATTTTTGATGTTTTCTCTGATGTTTTTTCTGATGTTTTTTTGTATGAAATGATAGATAATTGTAATTATATTCTCAAATAATAGAGTTTTTATTTATTATCCGTTTTTGTTCTGTTGATTATAACAACTGCTCCTCTTTTGAGTGAAGAATAAAAAATATATTAATTTTATTATAAGCGACAAAAAACCCATTTAAATGTTTTTCACGTCTTCCGCCTCTGTCTACATCCCTGTGTCGTATGGCATATAATAGCAATAATTTCAAACTTTTCTATTCATTCAAAATATATATATATTCTGTCGTTTTTGGTGAAGAGATTTTCAAGAGTAGGCCATAAGATATATAGAGAGAAAAGTGGTGTTGGCATCGCTCGGCATCAGCACAACATTACAGCCAACACTTGCCTTTAAAAACGACTCTCATTTCTAGAGTCACTCTCGATGTATATCTCTGCCTCTTCTCCGGCCTGTGCGCTCCGCACCATTACCTCTTCTCTCCTCTCATTTTTATTTTTGTAATTCCTATTATATAACGAAGAGAGAGAGAGAGAGAGAGAGAGAGAGAGAGAGAGAGCCAGGAATGCAATCGTTTTTATCAATTCCTGAGCAAAATAAAAGGCAAATCCATTGAAAGAGAGCACTGACTGGCATTCAGTACACAATCAAAGTGATGCACTTTTTTTTCATTCAATTCATCTCTTCATTGAATGCACTCTTTTGCAGCAAAAGTTGTGATCTTTTAATACACGTCTTATTCGTATTCTTATTATCATTTGCTGTGATTTTCACTTAAAAACGATTATTCTTATGATTAAAGAGCGCATGAAATTGACGTCAATTCATAAGATGTGATATTCATATTCACAAAGAGAATAAGATTTTGACGAATATATGATTTTTGTGTATTTCCATTCTGTTCAGTCTTTTTTGAATATTCAGTGCACAGCACAGCACAGAAGTATTGCTGCGATTACGCGTCCAATAAATTCATCTCTCATTCTGACAATGAGTGATAACTTCTTTTCAAATAGTATTAGAATCAAACTATACAGCCATAGGAAGGCCTTTGCCTATGCCCTGTGCTGTGCTAAAGTATGCTCTGGTATTTGGCTGCTATTCATTAATTTTATTGTGAACGGCAGCGCACATAACACTACACACATCTATCCCTCTCCTATCCCTCTCCTATCCCTCTCCTATCCCTCTCCTCTCCTCTCATATATATATTCTGTTCGATTCGTTTATCAAATGTATCCATCGCTTCACAAAATAATTTTGATGCGACCGATGACCCCCGTGACCGCCCCCTCGTTGCCATCTTGTCATACGGATGGCATATAAGACAAATGAATGTTTTTATACACTGTTTTGTGTGTAATCCCACAATATTTGACTTATTTTTTATTATTTTATTTGACGGTCCGTTCCGTTGTCTGCTGTGTTTGGCATAGATTTGCGTGCAATCACTTATGTGTATATAATATGTTATTCTGTCCTCATTTTCCTCTTTTATACACTTTATTTGACAATTTGTCTGAATGACTGACTTAACATATGGTGAAAAATTAGGCCAAAAAATCAACCTTTTCTCTGGTCTGACCTCTCTATTGGTTTTGAGTCTCTCTCTCCCTCTCTCTCCCTCTTTCTCTCTCTTAAAATAAACACTAATTTTATTGATTGCAAACCATTTTGTTTTGATATTTCGTCTAAATCTCATTGCAATCAATGGCTGCCATTAACTCATTATTAGTTATTATTATCATTATTTGGTCGTTCCCTCACTCCTCCACTTTTCTCAAGAAATTTATATATATTTGTGTCCCTCTCTCTCCCTCTCTCTGTCTCTTAGTTTTCTGTGGATTCCTATCTATAAGTATCGCATCGAAAGTAATATTTTTGGTTCGACTCAACCATTGCTCTGCCATTTGATGCGCTGTTTATTTATTTTTGTTAAGAGACTCCAACTTTAACTGCCATAAGAGATGCCATATCAGAGGCCCTATCAATGAATTTTTGTGTGAAACTCCACAAAATAAATATAAGATTTCTCTCTCCTTAAGAGCCAGTGATTTGTATGGAAAGTCACTCCAAAAATAATTTATAATTAAAACAGTTTTAAAACTTGAGCTCAACTTTTCTTAAACTCCAGTTTATTCTGTGAAAAGTTTTTTTCATTGAAAATATTTATTCAAAAATTATTTATGAAAATCAATTCACAGAGAATCTGATCAGTGATTCATATCTCTGTACGGCTTAACTGATATTTGTTAGAATGGATGCGGTATTTGTGTATTCAATATTGCAATTCATGCGGTGAAGTCTGATTATGGGGGGACTCCACTCTCTAACAGTATACCCAAAAAATATAAGCCTTAGATAGCATTCAATTTGCATTGGGTTTGCCATCCATTATGTATAAGAATAACCTCTAATACTATGAAAGATTGAAACCGATATATTTCAGGTGGATTTGTGTGGCTCTGCTCTGTATATGTGTTAGTGAGGCTGTGCTCTGAGGCTCGTGTGTGTCTTGTCTTATATTTATATATTGCGTTTTGTTGTGTTGCCATTGAAGCCAATTCTGGAAACTCATCAATAAATTTCATTTTGAGCTCTTTATTGGATCTCTTGGTTGTGAGTCGTGTCATATTTGATCAAAAAAGGCTCGCATTGATTGTAACCGTGTTTTGCTCTCAAACTAAATGTTGAGCCCAATGTCTGTTCGCCTCTCGACTGAAAACTTATATAAGATTTTCGTTTTTAGTCCGAAACTCATATCTATTTATAGATAACATTTTGAGTCCTGTTTTCCTCAGAAAAACGTCGAGCGCTCTAAAGATAGTCTCAGAGTTGGAAATATAGTGAAGAAAAAGTTTTTCTCTTATTTTCTCTGCTTTTGGTGTTATTTGAGAGAAATCGGAAAAATGTTTTCTGAATTGAGAGGAGAGAAGAGGAGAGAAAAATATATATTAAATGAATAGAAAGACTGAAAATGTTATTCAAAAAAGTTTGTGGCACTCAATAACAAGAATGAAATAATCATAAAATCAGTGAATCTTTTTGTGCCTTTCTTTTGGCTCTTCCAAGTGTTTGGCCTCTGAATCGTGTTGTGGCGCTCATCCCTTATGCGCCAAAATTTTTTTCATCTTTTTAGAGCTCTGTTTGTTGCATACAGAGCTGCATCCCTCTCCTCTATCTCATACATTATTAATGTGCATTAGCACGAGCTCTGGAGCTCTACTGATGTTGTTGTTGTTGTGCCTCTTTCTCAGTCTCTCTGTCTGTGCACTTATTATTGACTATGAATTTAGAAGCCATTGTAGGCTCAGATCCCGTTACTAAAAGGCCGTCTCTATTGTAATTCACTCTCTTCTTAAGGATATATTAAAGCAAATCAAGTGAACGACATTTATATAGAGATTACTATTCATTTCGTCAATCGTATAGCAAAATCTCAATACATTTTCAGCACCAGTAGTCTAGTATTGGAATGGGCACTGGGCTTCGAGCCATCCATTTGTTGCCCGTTTTATAGCCATCTCTCACAATATGATTATTATTGTTATTATAATTGTGTTTCTCTGAGTTTTATCCCTTTTATTACTCCGAGAGAGAAATCTATTGCAATAATTGATTGATTTCCTATTCGTTTATAATGAAAGCGTTAATATCTTTCTATTTGTATGGAAAGAGTCGAGTAATTCTGGAGTTCCCATCGGGTCGTCATTAACTGATGGCTACTCTTATGTTATGGTTATAACACTTTTCATGTACTTTAGTTACCATTCATTTCCAACTTTAATGTCATTATTATTGTTATATTATGTGTGCCTTTCGCTGGAAAATAAGGAAACAACAAAAATATCTATAATTTGATGTCAATATTATTGCCAAATAATACAATAAGAAGTTCAATAAATATAACCTTTTCTGGTGATTCAAAGTCTATTTATTCAGGCAATGATTTCCTGTTATTTTCTCTAAACAACTGAAAGAAAAAATTTCATTCACTTTTGGTTCAATCAAATGTAAATAATAAGAGTTTTTGATTACATCGAGTCAATCAAGTGTACAAAGTTTGATAAAAATTGTTGAAAATTTTCAGGCATTCAATCAATTTCCCAATAATAGCAATGAATTCAGATATCAATCATTTAGACAAATATATTCATAATTTGTTTTGAGATCGAAAATACATTTTTTGAAATTTTGTTTCTCTTTTTTTTATAAGTCTTTGAGTTATTCTTCCCTTTATTTTAGTTGTCTTTGAGTAAGGAATTAGTTATCAATACAAGTAATGATATTTTCTTAGAGCAGATAATAAGTGCTCACATATTGCTTGAAATCGGATCCTTGTGTCGACCAAAACAATTGTGTAATCCGTCTTCTAATATGAACTCATTTTTTGTTTGTGAGTCTCATATATGTTTGATCTAAAGTGATATTCATTTGAAACATTGCACGTAAGATAAGTTAGTAGTCCTTATGATATGTCTGGATGTTTGGATGCATCAGACATCAGGAGGACAGACATGTTTTGGTCAAATCCTAACAATAATCTGACAACTCTGACAATGGCTGGTGTCAAGAGACAAATGAAGGCAAATGTCACACATTTGATGTACAACTATATCATAGACAAGACACACACGTATACCACTAATACTTGACTTATGATTTTTTGTCGGTTTTATATATTTTTTCTTTTTCTTTCATATTATTTAATACATACAACAGATATAAAAACCACAAACTCTATGATTCAGGCTTTAAACCTAAACACCCGACCCCTCAAACGGTTCTTTTCCTACAATTCCTCTTCAGAATAATATATATAGTCTTTAGTTTTTAAGACCATTTCTGGTCCTCTAAATTGTTAAAAAATTGTTGCCTTTTTCCGATTCCAATACTTATATATATCATAAAAGTTGTATTTTATAAGAAATATTTTATAATGTTTTTCCACTTTAGACGTAAAGATATATATATATATATATATTGTATTATATAAAAGTTTGGATATATTTATGTTATACGCAAACAAAGTTTGAGTGCTTCCCCACTAATGGTTTACTTTCGGGTGACATAACTCCGGACCCGACATCAAACGAAAGACTCTTTTTTCAGTGGGCTATCACTTACAGACACATTATTATCAAAAGTTATATATATTTTTGTTTTCGTTATTCAAGTATTTGCCCTAAAATTCTTGGAGACCATCGATATGATGATCTCTTGCTGGTGGGCCTGTGCTCTGGTATGGCTGTTGTCTCTTCATTAGTATTGCATAATATCGTGTGAGTTGTGCTGTTCTTTCGCCTCCTTTTTATATAACCGTAAAAACCTTTTAGTGTTTTGCCATTAATGGAAGGTTTTGTTTAGCGTTAAATCAATTTTTTATTATATGATTCACTCGTTTTTGTCTCTCTATTCTCTCCTCGAGTATTGCCTTCTCTAAAGAGATCTACTCTTCTATCATATCAGTGGTGTCTCACTAATGATTGTCTGCCAAATGATACTAACAGTTAATTTTTAAATAAGAAATCGTTGGTTCAGTCGTTTGTTTCGGTGCTGTCTCTCCTCTCAACGAATCCATTGAGAGAATAGACTCTTGAAATCAACTTTAAATGAAACGAAATATTTGAGATTTTTATCGTTTTTAGAGATAATTAAGTGAAGAGAAAAAAAAGTTTTTTCAAATTTATATATATTTTCTGGTTTTCTCTCCAAAGAGTCTAATAATGAATGAAAAGTTATTTTTATAATTTCTGCCGAACTTTATATGAACTAAAGTGTGAAAAATGTTGGGAACGGCTCTCGGAATGAGTATATCATTACTATTATTAGTTAAAAATATTCTGTTCTAAAGGCGAATACATTTGACAATAAAATAAAATAATTTTTGTTTAAAAACTTATGGCATTGTATTCAAAGAGAGAATGAATCCATTCTGTGAGCCCATAGTTTGGGACTGGGTTTGATGGCTGGTCGTGATGGCTGTGCAGCACAGCCTAATGAGTTGTGGTCCCCAAACAACGTTACGAATTCAATGATTTCATTTACCAGTTCTGCATAATTACTAATTCCAAAGTAATTAATCGCAACGAACGCATAATTTACATATCGCTCCCAAATAAGTGCACAGGCATCCATTCTCTCTCTCTCTCTCTCTTCTGGTGCACTACTCTTCTTCAATAACTAACATATTTTGTTCAGCTTTTCAATAGTGAAGCCATGGTTTTCTAAATCCAGCGCTTGATTTATGATTTTCTCTGTCCTTTTGGATCCAAAAATAAGAGTTGACTCAAAAGTTTTCGTTTCACTCTTTTATAGCTCAATATTATTATGTGTTATATAATAGTCTTCGGAAAGGCTTTCCATTAATTAATTTAATAATTTCTATGCACTGAAACACAGAATTAGAATATCATTGACTTAATGATCTTTTCGGACACAGATATGAGTTAGTGTGTGTGTGTGTGAGCCCTGTGCTGAGCCTCCTCTCCGATAGCCCTTTAGCACAATATCAATACATTATGTTTTGTCTAAAGTTGTTGATGAGTTACTTTACGGTTTGTTGAAGTTTATTACTGGCCCTTATTTTACGAGTAATGTCATCGATAACAGTATTACCATTTGATGGCCAGAAGTCTATATGTGTGGCCAATGGAGGCAACGCTCCACTTGCCATTTGTTGGCAAAGGTTATGATAGTTAGAACCCATTGGAAAAAATGATTGCCTCCGAAAGTGTGAGACAAGAGATAAAGAAAATAATAAAAAAGAAGAGCAGAAAATATTGACCAAAACAGATATTAGAGACCCGACACAGGCATTCCTCTCACGTAAATCCCATTGTGTTGTATTGGCAGCCATTAAACTGTAGTCATGCTGACCAAAAATATTAGTGTTAGTGCAGAGCACAACACAATAACAGCGACTCTGAAATACCTATTAGTTTTACAGTTGTGATACTCTATTGCCAACAGTCGTCATAATAATAGTATTGTGTGTGTACTGTGTGTCGGCCCAACCTTTACTCAAACTAATGCATCATTTTGTATGTGTCTCTCACTCGTTGTCTCTATCTATCTCTTCAATGGGTTTTGTGCGAGTGTTTGATATCAACACACGATATTTGCATATGATTCATGTCCCTAATTGACATGGATCACCAAATGCCACACAGAACTGCCTTTTTCAGACAGACCTAGACTATGATTACCTCAAATATATGCACTAATTTTTATCTCAATTTCATTTTATTTATACATATTTTGACTTTTAATCAAAAATTCAATTTTTCCTCTCTTTTTGTTATTCACGAAATGAAAAAGTTTTTTGTTTTTGTTTTTCATTTGAATAGATTTAATGGAAAAATATTTAGAGTTTTCTTAAGTAAAGATTTTCTCAAATAAAATAAAATAATAGGATTTCATTGTATTGTGTTATTTGTGTAAACACTAATTTAGTGTTAAATTCACGGCAAATATAATCGATTGAATACAAGAATAACAATTTCAGAGCCATAAAACTGTAGGCATTGGATGCGATATAACATTTGGCATACCATAGCTGTGGCTCAACTCTCCGTTTCCACTCTTCCCTCTCCTTTCTCTTTCCATAGGATCGCTTGGAGTCTGTGTTTGCGTTAAGTCTTCTCTTCTTGTATTTGAAGAGAGAATTGTAGAGAGAATTGTAGAGAATATTTGCATTGAGAGTAACAGTAATAAGAAGAGCAATATTGGCACAAAACTAATTATCCGCCTCACATATACACTACCAGAATATGGCTTTCCTTTAGGTTTTAGTCAAATTGCAATAAGAGTTAATTTAGGCCAAAAGCCTTTCGCTCTGTTGTCTCTCTCTTACTCTCACTTATTTGGCTTTAGTTTAAACTATTTTTACTGTTTTTAGCCGAAACTGAGCTGTTATTTGCATTATTGAAAAATATGAATAATGACTCGACTCTACTCGACTGCCCACTTGTGCTCTGCTCTGCACAGCACTGCACTCAGATATTACTCTCATCTCTAATGCTGTGCGTTATATCCATTCCTCTTTTCTAATGTTTGTTTTAGAGAATTATAATTTAATTTGATTTTTGGCTCACATTTAGATCTCTTCTCTTCATTCAGAGCCTAATTGGCTGACGATATGTTTTGATGATTAGAGTCAACATTATTACAACTAATGCACGAAATAAGGCTTTATTTCATCCAATTTCTCAACTTTACTATCGATTATTACATTTCATTTCAATCGATTATATTATTCGTAAAACTTTTGGTTCAAAATATCAATAGTTTGTAGGAATCGATGAATTTTTATGCGAAGGAAAAATCAAAAATCAATTATTTCGTTGCATTTCGTGTAATATTGTGTGAAATGAAAAATTTTATCCAAAAAAATGTCTGATATATATGTGTTATATGTATTACATATAAATATTTATTGAATTCTATGTAAAAGACTAAGTGTTTAAAAGTGTTGAGAGAAGTGTAAAATAATTTGGCGATAAAATAAAAATCTATCAAATTTTTTCATACATATAACACACAAGTGCTATGAATAATGTAATTCATATGACTTTAACACAATATTAAACGATAAGAGAGGGGTTCCACAAA
The DNA here is from genome assembly GCA_034700625.1 of Tectocepheus velatus. Classification (NCBI taxonomy): domain Eukaryota; kingdom Metazoa; phylum Arthropoda; class Arachnida; order Sarcoptiformes; family Tectocepheidae; genus Tectocepheus; species Tectocepheus velatus. The sequence goes on from JAQIXV010000068.1 coordinate 76,850, forward strand.
AAATCAGACCTCATTTTGTCTGAATATATATCTATTTGTGGAAATCGATATTTTCTTAGAAACAGTTAAACGGTTTAATAGGTTTAACCCCCACTTGTATTGTTGGTGTCGAAGTGATGGCTCGACTTTTGACTGACTGTCAGCACACACACACATATATATATACGTATATATATATATATATATCGGGAGTACAGTTCAGATCATATTATATTTATGTATTGCTGTGGCTCTGGATCTGTGAGTCCTTTATTTTTTGTCGTCAGTGAAAGTGACGTCTGAGTGTTTAGACCTGTCAGTTAGTCAGCCATTTATTAATTTATTACAATCAGTCTCTTATTCTCTAATATCGGTGCTCAACAGCACAGCCACTCATACTGTTTGTTGTGTTCACCCCTTTTTGTGAGGATAGAGATAGCAATTTATCGTTGAGTTTGCTATTGATTAATGACTGTACGCTCTCTCCTAAGTCGGGATCCCCTCTCAAGAGTGTGCCCTCTCATTGTGTTCTCAATTTTTTTTATTATTATTCATCAAATGAATATGTCTTCCGAATAATATTGTTCCTCAACTCTCGCCTCCTATTCTTGTTTTTGTCATCTCTTCCCTCAAATATAGAGATATAATTATTTTTGATATAATTTTCTATTCATTATTCCCTGACTTTTATTTCATATCAAATGTTATTTTTGTTGAAATCAGTAATAATTTATCCATTTTTCTCTCACTTTAGGTAAGAAAACAATCCATTCATTCAAAGTCTTTGTAATCTATGGTTTGGCTCAACAATCGTTTCAATACTAGAATTGAATTTTTCGTTCAATTTTTGTACTGAAAATACATCAAATGTTTGGAAAAATTTTGGCATATTTTTGAACAAAACAATGATTTGAATAAATTTGTCTAAAGATGAGTCAAAAATAAGTAAAAATTTAATTTCAACTCAAAATTACATTCAAATGTTTTAATGAGTTTTGATTTTTGATTTGCTTTTAATTTAATTAAATTCTCGGAAAACTTATGGTTAGGTTTTCAACTGAGAGATGAATTTCGTTTAAAATTATAGACAAATATTTGAGTATAGAGTGAAATATTGGATCGAAAAATATTCAAATAATAGAAAAAATTGTTCAGCGCTTATGTCAACTGTTTGTCAAATGAAAAATTGAATTCAGACGATTGCCAACTGTCCTCTCAGTGATAAGAGACCACAATCATAGCCCTGTCCTCGTAGAAGGCGTTCTACACTATTTTTACTGCGATTTTAAACTTCAGGCGATTTTATATTATTTTGATAGCAGTCGCAGACCTTAAATATTGTCCTCTCCTTTGGCTCTGACTGACAATAATATAGCGCCAATCGATTGGAAAAGACTCTCTTCTGTTATGCAGTCCTTCGAATAGCAATAAATATGTGCCCGAAAATCAGTAGTCTTTCTCTCTCTTAACATTTCATGTGCTGTGCCTTTGAATAGTTATAGTTATAGATTGTATTCAATTTATACTTATATTCTTTGCCCTCACAATATATTTATGCCTTTTCTATGAATATCTTTTTTATTGTGTGTATGTATTTGTATGAATATTTTGTTGCCTCGATATTGGGGACTACACCTGTCTCTCATTCTTTGCCAATAATTTTATTATTTTTTTTTTATATAAATGTATTTTCAAAAGAGAAGCCAAACTTTTTTATCTCTGTTTGAATTGATGGCAAAGTGAATGTCTATTCAAAAAATCTGTTTTGAAAACTATTTCTCTTTCCAATACTTTCAGTGTTTAGCGTTAGTCCAACTTTTTTCGTATTATTTTCTTTTGACTCTTTTGTTCAACTCATAGATACTGTCAAAAAATACATATGAAATACATATGAATTTTAGATCTGTAGTCACAGCACAGAATAAAATCAATTCCTATTATTTATTTCGATTTGAATAAAAAAATTGAAAGTTTTTTTTCATTCTCTTTGAATGTTATGTTATGTTATGTTTGTATAACTTTTTGGGACTGACTTTCTTTTGGGTCTTCCGTTTCCTCTGAATTCTTATTATTCAGAAAAATATTTATCGCAAAAAAAACATTTCATTTGGTTTTGGATTTATTTATCAAAATAAATAATCTTTGAATAAATTCATAGAAACATAACTTTTCTTTAAAAACATTTGTATTGTGTTTGTGTTTTGCGGACGGAATTCAACATTTTTTTCGCTCCGATTCTTATCAATGTTTAAGTATTAATATATGAAGAGTTGGCTTAACCACAGCCTGTGCTGTAAAACAGATTAATCCTTTCAATAAGTGCGACAGTAAAGTGTCAGAAGAGATAAATTAGCATTTATTTAGACAGACTATGAGACAGTAGACAAGTAGTCAGAGGGCGAACACACCGCTCCTCTTCGCCTTCAATTGTTTGTTCGCAACTGTTCTTCGCGTCAGAAGTTTGGTGTCTTCAGCAACAAGTAGTGACACATGAAGTATGTGTCACTTTTAGCCATTCATTCAGAAATTGTTTATAACAATGTCTACTCAAAAGAGAGATAACTAACTAAATGTCTGCGAAGACTAACAAAAAACAACTATATATTACATTAGAGCTCTTCCTCTCTTTCAAATCAATTCCAAGTTTGCCGTTATTTATATTTTCATTAATTTTCTCATTACTTAAAATTTCAGTTTTAATTATTTTGATTGTCGACAGTCCCTATCCTGTGCTCTTCCCTATTGTTTGTATGGTTTTGTAGTTGTCTTTTGTGTTTATCTTATTTTTTCGTTTGTTTCACAAAATGAAACATATTTTTCATTTGAAATGTATTTACGGAATACCCGAACGGAAACCCAATGTTTTAAAGTAATTAATTTAAACCCAATTCTCATCTAACAATACATCCGATAAACAAATATATGGTTTGTCTGTTTGTTTACATTTTTCGAGTTTTGTTTCGAGTGTTTAGTTGTGTTTTGATAGCATTTTGAGTGTAATTCACGTTTAGAGCCCACAAAACGAAACACTATTTTAAGTGAAATATTTTTCGCATCACTTTTACCACAGAATTGAATATATTCTCAAACATCAGAATTACATTCTGTTTGGCCTCTGTTTAGGCTTAAACCTTAAACTTTAATTAACTCTCGTCTCAGAGAAATACTTTTTCACTCGAGTTTTGTTTTGTTTTGATTTTTGCACTTTTGCTGTGAATCAAAACATTTGATGAGTGCCTCTCTTCACAGCTCTTTTCAAAAGCCATTAAAAACCCTATCGTTAAATACATTTTCCACTAAAATATCGCTTCAATTGTTTGAATAGAGAAATATAAATATCAAATAAAATGAAAACTGTTTTTTCACTCAATTTTTTTCTATGCGTTTATTCTAACAAAAGAATTATACAAAAAATATATTGATTTCTATTTTGTGTGAATAGATTATAAAATCGTTAAAAACGTATATTTATTATATGTTTTTTATTTTTTCTCTTTTTGTGTTTCCCTTCTGTTTATTGCTGTAATCAAAAAGGGCTCAGAATTAGGTTAAATGTGAATCAATTTTTTGCTCCACTGTTTTGCAAGAATACAATTCTTTATACCATTTGTGAATAGAAGTGAATTGAATGCGAAAATAGATTTTTATATCAGAAAAGACGAGAAGAAAGCAAATGGTTTTAAAAGCAAACTCTATAAGAGTTAGTGAATGAAAACAGTATTCATTTGGCACTCATTTGCATAGGAATGAGAAGTTAATGAAGTGTGTGATGGAATCCAAGACAAACAACTCAGGCCAACCTTTTTTCAAATTTGTTTCCAGAGGTTGTGCTCTTCTCTCACTCTTCCCGCTCTGTCTTTATATGAATTTGTTATATACTCTTCTCTGAACTCTTGATTCGCATTCTCTTCCATTCTTTTCAGTCATATCTCAAAAATGTGTTCAAAACCGATGCCTTTTTGTGTTATTTAACACTAAATTTCTTATACTCTGTTCGTATGTGCGATGAGTTCATAGTTGTGTGAAATCAGAATTACACTCATATTCTTCTTTTGGGCCCTAAAAATATTTTTGCTCAAAGGCTTTCATTGGGGTAGCCTTTCATTGATTCACTCGTTTCACTCATCCCTTATTCCTCTCATTCAGTCATTGATTGCGGAGAGAAAGTCCTCTTCAAAAAACGCTATCAAACGTTTGTGAGCCGAAAATTTTTCGCTATTATTCAGAGCAAACCCTATCCCCAAACTCTTTTGTTTTTGACGCTCCACTAAACAAAAGTTTGAATAAATTAAGAATTTCTGAGAGAAACTGTTTTTTTGCAATTCTGGGGCGAAAGGGATTACATTCGCCTCTCATTCCTCACAATCTTTTGCATAGATTTTTATATTAATGGCTGCCATCAGAGTGTGTAGTCTATGGACGCGAGAAGCCTATTGTTTATGAGAATGAGATATTCAATGGGAGAGACGTCTTTCCTCTTATTATTTCTGTGTTTTTATCTGAGAGTTAAGATGTCTTTTAAAAGAAATTAATTCAGTGCCGCTATGAATGAAACGCACGATTTAACTCAAATGTTGGCATTTTTTTAAAACTAAGATAAATGAATGTAATTTGATTGGAGCACAACTACTGTGTATACCACTGGCAATGCCTACCATTTCATTACTAATGTCTGTGCCTTTATATAAGATCTCTCATATCTTTTATATTTCTTGTGTTCCTCTTCTTCTATCGTCTTCTCATTTACTTTAGTCTTAAGTATTTTCTTCTGAAAAAACTCTTCTCTTTTTGTTTGGTTGAAAAAATTGTCTTCATTTCGATATATATTTATTCTGTTCCCAATTCAATAGTCTTTATCAAAAGCAATCCCCAAATTTCCTCCATTTCTCTCTCGCTTTCGCTTTTAATTCAAAGATAGGCTTCAAATCTATTTCTTTGCTTTTGATTGCATTTCTCTATTCGTTTCACTCTATTCTCTATCGTTTCTATCCGTTTCTCAATCGCTATCTTTCGCTCTCTTTTTCTCTCTCAATGTGTTTGTGTTTGTCTACGAATGTGTGTTTCGTAAGTAAAAGGATACTCGAGTCTCAATGGGCCGTTGCCTCCCCTGCCTTAGCTCTAGTCTCTTCTCTATCAGACAATTACTTTCCATGGAGTGCTTGAATCTAATGAAACTTTTCTTCTCTCGATTCCATCGCTGGTGAGCTTTGATCACAAGAGAAGAGCACAGGAATCAGGTCTAAAGAGAGCACAAACTTTCTCTCATCTAAGCTCTACTACATTACACACAAACCCTATTCTTTGTGTTTCACTGTTTTTTTTTCTTTGCTTTTATTCGTTTAAAATCTTATACTTTTCTCTTCCATTCCTTTCAAACTATTCCTTACACAACAACCCCATACACAACGACTACCCGTGCATTAGCTTTTGAAATGCTTGGCTTTAAATGTATTGTACGCCTTGTGTTCATCTTGTTGTGAGACGTCACCACATCTTGGAATTAAAAATTAGATTCACTATAAATGTAATTATGACTTTCATTACATTCAATGTCATACCAGTCCTCTGGCTGTGCGATCAAAGGCACAACTCTAGAAAAATGTGAATAAATGTAAGTTTTATGCATTTTTGGAGAGGAAATCAGAAAAGTCTATATCTCTATATATCTTCATCGCAAGAAAGCCAGACATCAATGTTTGTGTAAAGGTATCCATCGGTCCATCCTTTTTGGCCTTACATTGAATGTGTTCTTCTCATTCATTCTTCTCTTTCTTTGCCATTATTTTCAACATTTTTTTCATACAAAGGATTTCTAAAATCCTTTGGATCGCAAACACCAGTATTGCTATGAAGAGAGAGTTTGGATGCACTTAAGAACGCCACTGATTCCTCTTCTTCTTCTTTTTTCTCTTTCAAGCTCTGTATGGCTGTATGGCTGGCCTTTAGTCCGCATCAGATTCTCTCTCTTTCCCTCTCCTTCCCTCTCCTCTGTATATTTGATTGTTGGGGATAGAGCTCTGACTCGTAGAATATTTATGGTCTGATGGATGAATCTCAAAATGAAAAAGTGACCGAAAATAACTTAAATGCATGCTTTGAATAAGAAAAATACTGGAGATGCTGAGGTTGGCACTGGAGACCAGGCTTACAGGCGAACCCACTTATCAATACACAGCCGTATAATATTTTTATTGATTTTCTTTCTGATGACTATTCCTTTTCCTCCAAAACATTCTTTTATGTCAAACACTATTTTCAAATCACATTTGAATTCAATATTTTTCAATTGATTTGCATTTTTATCCGATTTAAATGTTTTTTATGGCATTCCTATTGTATTTCCCAATAGCACTGACCTGTTGTTTATTTGCTTCGTATTTGGTGTGTGTTATGACACCAGTGCTAAGGTGTCGACCATTTTTCCCGTGAATAACATTAATAAATATTAAACACAAATAAAAAGGGAACGCATTGACAGTCCATTGAATTCACATATCGATAGACATAATGACTGGAAGTCTGACCAACAAAATGATGATAAGTTGAACGGACAGACACTATTGTTAGTGACTAATACTCAGATCGAGTTTCTCTGTCCATAATATTTAGGCTTATTTTGGGTTTGGGTTGTTCATTCTGAGCGGACACAAGCATCTCGTTGTGTGTGTTTGCATGTCGTTTGGCTGTTGTGTCCATTTTGTTAGTCTTAACGTCTCTGTGCCTAATGATCCTTACAGTGAGTCCAACGTTTCGACACAAAAAGTTTGTTACTATCATATCATAAGTTAGCGGTTCTCTTATGGCCTTCCCTTTCACTCTATAGACTATTTTATCGATTCCTCTCTTCTTTTTGGTTCTTTTGATTCGATTCATTCCATTGCGAGCCTTATCTCATAAATTACTTCAGTTGTGACCTTTCCTTCAGTCCACTCTATCCGCCAATATTTCGATTATTCAGTTTATCATTCAATTAGGGCTCACAAGAAAATCTCCGATCGATTTCTTCTCCTGATTTAAACTAGAAAATAATAAATCGATTTTTAAACTATTTTCAAAAATTTTCTGTCCATTCATTTTCTCTCCATTCGTTTCTATGGATAACATTTGGATACGATTTTTGTGGCAAAATGTTTGAAATTTTCAAAATTTTATTTTACTATTAATACAAACCCTTCACACGAACTCCTGATCTAATTTCACAAATAATTCAAATATTTTGAATACTCTGTACTTTATGTTTGGTTTTTGTTTTTGTTTTTTTTTCACTTTTTCTCCGAAAACTTTTGTGAACAGAATATTTGATTGATTTTTGGTTCGCTTAGAATGAAATTCACGACAAGAATATCGATTCTCTTATCAGTGGATTAAAACTGAATTTTTTGTTTCGTTCAAAAAACAGTGGAATTCATTTGTTTGGATAGAAATAAGTTTTTTTTGTTGAACTCTCTCATGAGATTCGGTCCTGAGTTAAGTCGATTGTGATATTGGACTGAATGGCCGGACAGAGCGGTGAAGATCCGTTTGGAGCAGTGCACAGAGCAATAGCCAGAACACAGAGCCATCACTTATTATGTGCAACAATAACATTGCGATACTATTTGTTTCTGGTCGACGTCTCCTGTCTTTTCATCGGATGCACATGTATTTTACCGCATCAATGAGTACTGCATCCGCATCTCTGTCCTACACAACCGGCAATACACGGCTGCGACTCTGGCTGTGCTCTATCTGCCAGTCCTCTCATTTTGCATCCTTACAGTTGCTTTCACTGCGCTATCATTTTTGTCGTTCCAATTGCTATGAAATGTCACTGTCTTTCAGAGTATGTCTAATGTATGTGAGCACCGGCTTTAAGCCCTGTATCTCTCTTTTTGGACCAACAAATATATATGTGATATAGAAATATAATATTCGTTTATATATTTCTATACTATTCTCTGGTTTTTGCTTTTCTTTTTGTTTTCTCTCTTTTCTTATTCTGTTTTGCTTTTCATCGTTAATGAGGTAAACACAATGAATGACTGCACAGCACAGCACTGGTGCACAGCTATGAACTCAAAACTCATATAATAGTATATTTTTGCTCCAGTGGTCAGTTCTTGTGCCACAACAGAGAGAAAGTTCTTAAACTTTTTGTTCACTATTTTTACTCAGACTTTGTATACAATGAGTTTCACTTTCTATTGTTTTTTTCATTCTCTACTGTTTTACTCATTTTTTTATAATTTTTCCTCCTTTTAGTTCATATCATTATTTCCGACCCTTTTTTGATGAGATTTTTTTTCGACATCTGATGAGCTATTAAAGGGCTCATAATTTTCTACACCATTTTAATGCCACTAATTTTGTGTTTATGAATAAAATTACGGCTAATGTCGTGTTTTTTAATCTTATTTCTCATCTCTTGTGTTAATACACTTTGATATAAATCTAATGATTCAGTTCTTAACCCAAATCTAGAAATAATTGAATCAATCAATCAATTGATACAATCGATTGAATTGTTTATAAAAAAATTTATTTTATTTTTCATTTTTGTATTTCTATTTCAATTCTCGTACAAAGACTGGAAAGAGAGGAAAGGTTTTCGCTCGTAATTACACATCTTTGGTGTAAACACTGTGGTCTCCCAACTATACACACTCTTATATACATTTATTTATATATTTCATAGATTTATATTTGTTTAGTAGCAGTATATATACGTATAAGAATATATTCTGTATGTTTGATGTGTTGTGTATGGAATGGAAGTGGTTTTTCCAGCGATGCGTTTCATGTGTGCCATACATTGGTATAGTATTTGGTATAGTTTGAGGTCCTATAAGCCATTATATGAGACTTTGGTTGGCTCTTCCATTAGCCTAAGTATTTGCTATTCTTATTGAATTTTGGATCCAAATCCCTCTCAGCCAACACTTTCCAAACACTACCAGAGCTTATATAATATAATACACGATCCTTATTCTGTGTACACTGTATTGCATTCACATAATAATTATTTTATGCCCTCTTTCTCTCTGTTTTGATCTAATTTTCTTTTTCTCAACAATTCATTCAAATTCTGTTATTTTTGTATTATTTTACTCTCCTTTCGAAGTAATGCTAAACTCCTTTGATATCAGATTTGATTTTCTTCTTTTGTTTTAATTGAAAATTTCAATCTTCTCCTAATCCTTATATTCTGATTGCGATGTCAGTCTTCCCCCTCTCCTTACAGTTGAGTGAATAATATTTTAATTTTTTAGAATAAGAAAAATCTGAATAATTTTTTTACTTCATTCAAACGGTTTTGTATTTGAGCCGAAAATTTTAAATTGAAATTCATTTAAATATTTTATCGGAAATTATTTTTATGACTTATTGTCTGTTGGCCTAAGTTTTAGTGCATTTAATAGAATATAGAATATTATCGAATATCTTATCATTTATTATACATAAGAATTTTCATACGAAAGGATTTATATTATGCGGTATTTATTCTAATATACTCTAAGCTTATTATTCTTAGAGATTTTTTGCCCGTTTATACTCTTCCAAGAGCTAAAACATTTTCATTCCCATACTCTTTGAGCCAATTTTATTGCTCTAAGTCCTAGAGTTTCATACTTTTAAAACTTTTATATTGAAATTAATATATTTTTCTTTTACTTCGCTTTATATATATATTTTACTTTTCATAAGTATTTAGTCATTCAGTTATCGAATTACGAAATTTATTTTAAATTTAATATAAAATTGTTTTTTTGTTTTGGGTTTTGTTCTCAAAGTTTTCTCAAAGAAAAAAAAATTTAAAGTCTTTTCTTAAACGAAATGCGAAATTGTTTTTATATATATTTTAGTTTAGATTTGGTTTTTGTGTGCCTTAAAGTAAACTGTAATTTGATTTTATTCTCATATTTTCTTCCGTTTTATTTCTCTGAATTCAATTTCATATATTAGAGGCAAAAAAGTTTTGTGTTTTTCAAATCACAAAAGAAATCACTTCAAGAATTTCTAATGACATCCAATTGTTGTTTGTTTTTAACCGATTGTTGTCTAATATTAGATATGTTTAGATATGTTTAGCATTTAAGCCATTATTATAATCAAATCCGATCTGAAACTGAAATCCATTTGCGTTTAATATTCAGTCATTAAATCTAAATTGGTTTTAGGCTTTTATCTTAAGGAGACCACAAATTCTGTGCTATTCTGTGCTCATAATAGAGATGTGTTTTGTGTTAATAGTGTTGAATATTCCCCAATCGAGGAGTGGTGTGTCGTTTAGTCCAGTGATTAACATCCCATTGGAAATTTAGGTCCAATTAAATGGTGGACCTAATCGTAGCGGTCAGACACCAGACACTGAGTCAGTTGTTACTCAAAGTCGATGGTCTCTATCCTCTCTATTTGTCTGCATATCTATAAGATTGAGACCAAAATTTCATTAATACTTGTGTTTAATGTGATGTGACTTTCCTGTGCCGAGCGTTGAACGTGACTTTGAAACGAAATCCGAGCTTTACTTTAAAGGTTTCATTTATCATCTTTTCTTACTGTTGTTTACACATTAGAAAAAAAATTTCAAATAATTTACACTTTTTCTCATTCACTGCTCACATACTTTCCTCTAATCCCTTGAATTAAATATTTCTTTGGATTTATCCAAAAGTATTTCTTCCAGTCTTTAAGGACTTCCATAAAATATTATCCAATTTTCTCCAACTCTTCGAACAAAAGTTTTTATTATTTTTTGTTTTTAAAATCAATTCAATAAAAAGATCTATCATTTGATTGAAATTATTTTCAACCTTTCAATCGATCCATTGGTTAAAGTTTTTTTTTTTTGATTAAAAACTTTTATTTCGAAATATATTCAGTGGTATTAAACTTGGAAAACAAATGAGAGGATAATTATCAGAAGAATATAGAGAACTGTTGGCATCACAACTAATCCATAACAACCTAAAGGCAATGTTTTTGTGTAATAACTCTTTTGAAAGGCAGAACATTATTACCAGACCTACCGATTCTATTAGTCTAATGGGAAAATTGTGTCTAAGGAAAAACATGAGCCAAAAGCCCTTTTTTGCTGCTGTTCTCCAACTCATACCCAAAATTGTGGTTAAATTAATTTTGTCGATAGATCTCAACATATTATCCTAAAGGACGGCACGGAATGCGAAAAAATAGGAAAAATTTCTTTTGTTTTTAACAATTCATTAAATAAATTGATATTTCGTTTCAATGTTTTTTTTTTGAGAAATTGGGTAAAAATCAAATTTTAAATTCAAGTGAAAAAAAGTTTTTGTTTTTGTCTCTAATTTTCGGATGAAATAGTGGTTCAGAAGAAGAAATAATTTTTGATTTCGTTAATGGCTTTCAAGTCGTTCCCAATTTATTCATTGTTTCTCTACATTGACTGCAATTCAAACGAATGGATATCCATTTCTCTAACGATTAGACCTCAAAATAGTTCTGAAAAAAAAATTTCTTCCATTCAATTCATTCGTTTATCTCTGAGTCCGACAATAGAAAGTGGTTTTAGACTAAAAGCCAAAACTAAACACAAAACTATTTTCAAGTCTCGGATCTGTTCGTCCGAAATGCAATGCAAGTGAATATATGTCTGTTTTATTACATGAAAATACTATTTATGAGTTTTGATTTGACTTTTCTTATAATAATAATAAAAACTAATGTCAATGAGAAAGCATTTTATTTTTTATATTTTACTGTTTTCTGCTCTGGCTTTGGTCTGCCAGTGATTTGGCCTCTCTATGCCTCCCTCTCCCTCTCTATGCCTCCCTCTCCCACTCTTTTGGACTGCATTTTCGGTCACTTATTTCTTATGTTGTGTTCTTCGATGCGTTCATTTGGCGATCATTGCATAGCATTTGGAAAGAAGTCTTGTGTTTGTGTTTAAGAGTCAGCTCCAGTGCAGTGCTCACAAACTGCACAAGCATTCGGTCATTTTCTCTTGTGGTCCATTTAGTCGCTGTCGATTCCCTGGGGTGTGATTTCCCATTTGCTCTCCCCTTATGCTCCAATGCATCCCTCCTGTAATTAAAGATGAGATTAGGAACCAAAATAAAAGCACTGCTTTCTATGACTTCTGGTTTGGTTCTGTAATTCTTAGCCCTTCTCTCTCTCTCTCTCTCTCCTAATGATCCAATTTTTTGTTAATATCATATCTAATATCATATCAACTATTACTAACTTTTCGGTCGATATTATTCCCAAAATTCATATATAAAGTGCTATATATGAGTATAAAATTAATTAATTATATGGAGTTTTTTGATGTATATATTGTGTATATGAGTATATATGAGGGCACATAATATATTTGTAATGTGCAAAAAAAGTGTTGGCTTTTCTCCTGTGAGTACGTTTTGCCCGTATATGCATGTAATCAGTGCTGGGAAAACAGCACTGTTTGGGTGGACTGTTGGGTGGAGTCCAGTAACAGCCTTACTATTATTGATCAAATATTATAACATTTCACTCTATTCTCGATGTTTTTCATTTGAAAATATACTGCAATTGTCTGCTAATAGTGACAAAAGATCCTAAAAATACAACTAAATTGTGGTAAAAAAATGTTGAGTTGAAAAATAAAATAGTATTTAATGTTTGGATATTTGTCTCTCTGAGCGCTAAATGTCCCATTCATATGCATAAATTGTGCTTGAACATTATGAACAGATAATGTTGGTAAACGATTTTGACTACAGTTTTGCATATATTATGATATAATTTAGAATTTTTTCCATTTTATCAAATATTTTGTTCACAAAACATAAATAAATAGCTCTCCAGAAGTGAATGTTATTCTGGTTTTTTGGGCAATACATCAAATGCTTGATTTGCATTGCGAGCAATGGATGCTTATTATGGATAACTGAATATTCAGTTTCCCAGCGCACAGAATAAGCCCTGAGTCTGTTGTGTTTGTCTGTTTGGCCACTGATCACGCCATCCGTGAAACGAAATTTAAGCAAATTTTACTCAACGACTGCACCACTCATGCAATAGATATTACTTTGTTTTGATGTAAAATATATAAAAACTTTTTATTTTAAAACTAAAAGATATGCTTCAGATATGGTTGGGAAGAGAGAAATGTAATATTCGTATGAATTCAGTCATTGATTCAGTCATTCGTCGGTCTATTCAATGATATTGTCTTTTGTGGTATTCATAGCTCTAAACAATCTCTGTTCACACAACCAGAAAGTGATTGTGTTTTCGGGTCCTTATATTATAACAGCAGCTCTTTTGCGGTTATTTCTCTGCTTATATGCCAGAGCTCTATACCCAGTCCTCTGTTTTTATTGTTGCATTAATTCAGTTGTGTTTGCAATCCATATGAGCAGACCATTGGCCAGTCATCAAACATTTCTCCCTTTGCTCTCTCCGTTATTGTAGGGGCGAACGGCAGACCACAGCCATTGCACACTACTTCCTGTGCCTATTAGTATAGTTGGACTACATATGTGGTGTGCGTGTGATTGCATTTTTTGTGTGCTGTCGGACCTAATTTAATGGTGTATTGAATGTTATCTATTCGTTACAAAAGAGTGTATAACAATATATAATAAATTGTATATAAAATATATAACATTCGTCTAAACGCATATCTCGTGATTCAATGGCATAAAAGTTAAACAGAAAATCCCATGAATTGTATGGCTTTCCCTTTTTCACAAAATGTTTTTACATTTGAGGCCTATTCTAAAATAATGACCAAGGTATTGATATTTAGTCACATCCAGATGAATATTCCAGATGTCTATCACTCAAATTGATGGGAATAACAGTTTGAGGTTTTTGTTAGCATTTCTTTTTATTGTTAGCCATTAAAATCAATTGTATAACAAATGGGCAAGGGCACACAATTGATACCGTGTTGACCATCCAGCGATGCGTTTCCCTCTTTTCCTCTATTAAACCTAATTTCCAATAAAATAATTCTAATTAAATATATATCAGAAAATATCTAATCGACTAATAGTCACATTCAATATATAACTCACAGACTATTCGGTGAAAACATTTTTCAAAATGAAATAACGACTTGTTTTCTGATAATATTTCCGATTCTCTCTCTCTCTCTCTCTCTCTCTCTCTCTCTCTCTCTCTCTCTCTCTCTCTCTCTCTTCGTATAATAAAATTTAAAATACATTTTTCGCTCTATTTTACGATTAATGAAGCGTTGATTTTCACACTCAACATAAGAGCTAAAAAAGTGGTCCATTTTTATATTTGATTGCACTTAAAAATATGTTTATTATTTTAGATGTTTTTCATAAAAATACGAATAAATCAGTTGTTAATAGTATTTGAATACAAATTTGAGCGACAGATTTGTTTAGGAGTCGGCAAAATGTGTTCATTTGCGTACATAAATACTTAGGGATAGGTGTCGGAGAGGTGTGAAAGTCATTAATATGCCATTACTATCAACTTTTATTGACAGACATTATAATTATATTTGAGTGCGAATTGTCTTCTCTCTCTCTCTCTCTCGGATACGACTCTCGCACATCTCAATTGCACACAACGTTAATGTGTTGTCTGGTCTTCGAGTAAAACATATCTCAACTTTATTGGTGTTTCGACTAATTTCACGTATTTCTACATTTATTATCTGTTATTACTATTAGTCTGTATGAGAGGCCAAACGAAAATAAATGTCTGTCATGCGAGACAAGCCTTAGAGCAATGGATACGATATATAACTATTTGCATAATTATCGAAAAACACAATATAATTATATTGCGATCCAAACATACTATTGAAGGGCTCACTCTTCTGGAGAAGAAGAACTCAATTCTCTTCAGAAGTTATTATTTTCGTTAAAAGCTATGAACGAAACGATAACTTAAAAAAACGTTTCATTATTGCCTTAAAACACCTGCAAAATAGGAGCCCAGAGTCGACACTCGATTGTTATTTAATGTTATCCTCTCTGTTGTGAGGCATCGGTAGGAACTGCTTCCTGAATAAATTTGCATCAAATCACAAATCAGTTGAGAAAACACTTAATAAGTGTAATAATGAGAGACAGAGAAGAGTCACACAAAACATATCTTAGATACACATCAATCGTAAAGTGTGTGTTATATAACAATTGATGTCCACCTGTTCTCTTGGGTTCTCCTCTTTTTTTGGTTATATTATTATTTTTATTACTGTTTTTATGGCCCAATCTTTTGGTCATTTAATAACTTCATCATAACTATGGCTTTTTGACAACACATTCATTGGACTCATAAAATATATCCCATAGTATTGATGACTGGATTAACTGATGATAGTATTGTCGTCCGAACAATAATTTCCTGAATAGCCATACATATAGTTATGTGACTATAAAGGAGGTCCGAACCCAGTGGTCGACAGAGAGATATATACTTGCAATACATGATACTAAATATTAAAGAGTATTTATCATTGAAGACATCGCACGCATTGTCTCTCGGCTTCGATTCCGTTATTGTCTATTCTTTCGGATGTCTGTCCAAAAGAGATGATCATTTCATTGCATTTCTTTATATTGGTTTATACTGTCGATGGCTAACATCAGCCAAAGCACAGTTGGCTCGCTTTAGCTGTTCCGCCATAAGAGGAAACATGAAGATATACGACATGGCATACCATCAAAATGAAACTCTGGTTCAGTCACTCTCTCCATCTCTCACTCATAGTCTCAGTATTTTTGCCATTTTCTCAATCCTCTGGATTATTAAAGTGGATCATATCATAACATAGAGGCCAACACTCTCTCCCCATATGTCTTATGATAGCACCGGTTATATTGACTAAAACTTTTTCTCTTCTCTACGAAAAAAAAAACTATAAAATAGTATATAATATACAAAACAATATATAGCTCTCACACGATATCATTTGGCAGTGAAGGAGAAGAATATTTTCAAATAAATGTTTTTCATATAACACATACCATTATATCCGATACGTTTCACATCATTTTCTCATACCTTCATATTTATGGCAAAAGTTTCTATTGTTTTCTGAATTTCATTCTTATGTTTTATAGTTATATTTTGGGCTCATATTCTGTGTTGAAATATAAGAATATATGCTTTTGTTTCGTTTTCAATAATATCTGTAGTTCTCATTTTCTCAGAGAAGATAATATGAAATATATTTTTCAGCTTTTAGTCACACAATGTGTGTAAAGATATTTCTCTCTTTTTTTCAAACAAACAAAAAAAACTTAAGTTTAGTTTAATGTCTGCGCTCTTTAAATGTTTGATACAATAAAATACAATTTACTTTTTCATTGCTATGGGTTTTTATGTTTGTAATCACATCTCACAGTATGTCAAATGCATTATAACATTAATGAGTCGATCATTAAATCACTTAAAAGAATAAAAGACTGAACTCAGGGTTTGGGCTAATAATGAGTTTTCGATTCCTTATATAAACACTATTTTTATTCTACTTTTTCTCAAATAAATTGTATTTTTGAAACTTATTTTAGCTATAATTGATCGGGATTGCCACCTGCATCCCTGTGCTTATCTGTCTGCTTTTATAATGGCCTCATTCGCTACACCAACTCTTTTTCTGAAATAGCATTTAAAGTGATTTTATTTTTAACTCCGAATAGAAATAGATTTTTGGGACTCTTTTTAAGTGAAAAACAGGAAATAATATAATAAACAAATTTTTAATTAAAAAAAATTCCAAATCATTGGACTGTTTGGGGAAAAAATAGTTATGAAGAAAATTATTCATTTATTTTAAACCATTAGTTCTGTTCTGAAAGAGAAAAATAATTTGATTTAAACACAAGAAAAAGATTCGTATATTTCGGATAATGAATGGCATAACCTCTCAGTTCTCAGGAATAAAAGACATGCGAATAATAAATCTCTATTTTAAAGCAAAATACTATACCAACGGAAAGGTGTACTAAATTATAAATTGATTTTTTTTGTCACTCATTCCATTCATTTTGACTGAGGTTTAGGAGTGAAGTAATTTTTTTTCTAAATGTAATACAATTCTGGCACAGAATAGCAGTGAATAAGAGGCTGAATTGCTGTACAAATAATAGGTATCGGAGGAGTGTGTGCCAAACCATTGAGAGCCACCAAAATTAAAATCATAAACGTCTGATTGGGAGGAGTAGTGCAGTGAGAGTCAGAGCACCGGCTAATAGAGTGGCACAGAGTCATACAAAGACATTGATTAATGAAGTGTCCGGAAGTGACGCTCTCTGGTAACCACTGTTTCGTTTGAGAAGTGAACCCAAAGCCGAAAGTATTGGGCCAACAGTAGTGCCGCTCGAGATCACCCGAGCATTGCCTTTATATACCGGAGACGTCTATGAATTATAATTGTGTTCAACAAGTCCTCCAAAACTATTGTATGAATTAGTTTTTTCTCTCAAAATAATAGACAAAAGCGTTTTTAACACCATTCCGGGCAAACATACTCTATCAACAGCAGTAGTGTCGGTGTCTGAACGAGCACTTCCTCTGTTCAAATTTAACAAGCTCAACTGTATATTAGTTGGCATTGAAAACATCATTTATTTTATGGCAGTAATTGTGCGAAACTCTTATCCAATTTAGATCTCCGATAGTTTTTGCCCGAAATTAATACTTTTTCAAAATAGACACTAATTTTAGTCATTATTATTGGAAAATCATTTTTCAGGCTTTTCTCAAAACTATTAATTCTCTCATCTTTTCAGTTGATATTCAAAACATTTTTCTTTGGATAAGAAAATAATTTTAGACTTTTTTACCGAAAAAAATTCACCGAAAATATGCCCTCAGTTTTGCTCTTTTGCTGTCAGTATTAATGATTGGCTGCCATTCAATTGCACTCTAATTATCGTCTACTTTCATGTAATCATAATTTTCGTGTTTTTCTTCTCATCTCTTATGAAGACTTAATTCATATGAAGTCTAAATATTGAGTCAAAAAAAATATAAAATTCATTGACTTTGACTCTCATTTGAATTCTAAGTAAAAACACTTAGTTTTGGTCTAAACCCCTGAAAATGTTATTCAAAGAAAATTCAGTGAGTTTTAGATTAGTTCACAAAAAATAATTGCAAATCTGTTTTAATATATACATAAAAATTGTTAGTTTTTGTTGCATTTGAGTGTATTGTACAGTAATAATGATATAGCCCTCGGATTTCATGTCTTCTTTGCAAAAACTCAGAGATTTCGTTCACAATCAGTGGTGTTGTTGTTGTTGATGGCGAGAGTGGTTTAGTCACGATAGCAGTTAATAACAGCTCGTTATGACTCTGGCTATAGTTCAGATCATTTCCATTGTTAATGAGAATCAAATCCGAGACGAGAGTCACTCAAAAGTTATTCACGGCTTAAGAGTTTCTCCAGAAAATTGTGAACAATATTCAAATTGTGGAGAAGGAGGGGGAGATCTGACCATTCGATAACAAATATATGTTTTCTTGAACAGCTCATCCATTTATAGTGGAATACCCTATGTCTTAGAGCAGGGCTTTAATGGCTGTTTTGTTAATAACTAGTTTCGCATCAGAAAAGTCGAGGAATTTATAATTAAAACATTGAAACGATTGGAATAAATATTAAAAAACTTATTAAACGTTTTCTTTTTTTTCTAATCAATTGATTTATAAAATATATGACTTTTGAATATAAATTTTCTGTTAAACCCAAATTAGTTTTGAAATTTTAATCGTCTATTTTGATTGAAGTGAAGAAATATGAAAATCTATTTCAAGAATATATTTCTTTACTGAGACTCAAAAGTGATTGCAAAGGAAATGAAAGGCAGAGGAATGGCGTGCGAGTCGTCACAACCAAATGTGCAATCTATGCATTGAAATGCACTCTACCATCAGATGTTATCACTGTTGTTGTGTGAGATGGATGGGTGTGCCCTCTCCTTTGCTCCCTCTCCCCTCTTATATGTATGACTATCTAACAAATTTGCGCTCAGAATAACACTTTGCGTGCATTTCGAGTCTTATTTGAAGATATTTTTTTAGGAGAGAAAAAAGTGAACCAAAAATATGGTATAAATATTATACTCCTATTTATATGTGAAGTCGAAAAGTTTGATTTGCAAACCAATTGATTGATGGCTCTCCACATCTCTCACTATTTAGTATCGATTTGATTGGAATTTTTGATTTAATTTCTCTTATTTTTATTTAATATCTTCAGTTGAGACCAAAAAAAGTTGTTTTTTATTTATTCGGAAAAATTTCTTATTTTTATTTTTTCGTCTCATATTTGACTGTCATTTCTCAGATAAATCTCATGATATCTCTGATGAAAATTATCTGAAAATAAATTTCATTGATTTTAAAGAACTCCTTATTTTGTTTTGAAATTAAATTTAAATTTTCCCATATTTTTCCCATTTTCTCATATAATATAAAAATTATTTCCAAATAATTTAGTTAATGAGCAAAAGGGCAGTCAGTTTAGCAGAAGAAAAAAAAATATCTAAATTATATGATTTTGTGCCTATGGGCTCACACACACACACACACACACACACACACACAAACATATTGCAAAATAATTATGTAAAAAGTGAAACGAAGGGGAGGGTTATATTTGAATATACATTGATATGTATGAATGAGTGACTCGTTTTTTTTGTCTCACAATTCAATACATTTGAATATTACAATGAAATTAACTATTTTTAGTCCCAACACAAAAAAGGCATATAATTTGACACCTCTTTTGCATATAATTTAAGCCTTACGTTAGGAATTCCAAAGACAGACATACCATTAGAGAGAGGATAGAGTGAAAAATCATTGTACACGCGATACACACATCACACAAATCTTTGTTTCTATTATTTATAATGTAATCAAAAAACCATAAGAATTATAAAAACTATAATACAATCACTTTTTAAAAACGTATTGTTTTCCTACATTTAATTTTCATGCAATGAATTACATTATTATTAGTTTTGATGTTATTTTAAAGTTGTGTTTAATTATTTTTCAATTAACAAAAAGTGGATTTCCCTTTCAATCCAACTCTCGTATGAGTCTATTATTTGTTTCTGAATTACATTTTAATTATTTTTTAATAATATGTTTTGAGTCAAAGGTTTTTATCTTTTATTTTCACTCTCTTTCTGTGTTATCATTGCTATTGAACTATAAGATAATGAAAGCAAAAGTCTATGGCCTGAAAGGTATACTTCAGATAATGGGATACAAACACAGGAATTGCTGCTCTTATTTAATGTGAGCCCACTTTCCACTCACTTATAATATGGTTTGTGTAATGAAATAATCTTTTTCTTTCTTGGGTTTGGATTCCCTCTCAATCGTCACAAACTTATTGCTAATAAAAGAGTGAAAAGAAAAATAAGAAAAGGCTTTAGAAATGAAAAGATTTTTTATCAGTATTTGTCGTATTGTTCACTACATTCACTAGAAATACATTGCAATACATATTAGTTTCTCAATTGAATTGCCAGCAAAAGAACAACTAATATAAAGAGAGTGAGTGCTGGAGATGTGCTTACTTATGGTCTCCTCAGGCTTTTCATTTTCAATGTGTGTGTGGCTGTGTGTGTGCTCTGCCGTCAAATTATTACCGACAAAATAGTCGACTGCAAAGGGCTCAGGGATGCGACTCCAATGAGAGAAGTAGAGGGGGAAGAAAGGCTCAGGCAATGAAAGAGAGAACAAAAAAGAAAATAAACTCATATAAAAGTAAACGAGTTTTTAATCTAGCTAAATAGACGTCGATATAAACTTATGTGCTTTGCTTGAGTTAAGCCAAGTTAATGGAGTCTATGGATCGTTTACGGACTAATTTAATACTCTTTCTTCAATGGCATCATTAGCTTCAGACGGAAGGAAGAGGTAGATATCAGTTGCACAGAGTCTCTGTCTCTTTCTCTCTCCCTTTCCCTTTCTCTCTGTGTTTGCACTCAAACACTTTTCTGCATAAATAAAAGGGAAAGAGTGGTATAAGAATGGTATAGAAGTATACTTTTTATTGGATTGCGGTTCAAATCATTGTAGAAGAAAATCGGATTTTCTTTTGTGATGTCTTTTGTGATGCACTGAGGGATTGCTCTGCATCTCATCATTGAGTTTTTGAGGCCACACATAAAAAATTTGGTTCGACTGGTGCTCATACCACTGGCTCATACATTAACGTTATGGGAGACATAGGTTTGCCAACTGTAAGAGACACCGGATTTTTATCTTAAACTTCTCTACTCTTCGTCAGTTTTTATGCATGACTTGCCATTAAAAACAAGGTTTTGCCGCATATTCAGCATTTGTCTGATAGAAAGTTGTTATTAAATATTTATGCGATGCCTTATATTTTTCAAATCCATAACTGAGAGCACAGCACACCGTATATAATGTATTTATGCCTAAACTTTCTTTTCACATCAAAATATATAAACCATATTATGTTTTATTATATTCTGGTCTCAAAAATCTATGAGACTATAACCGAATTTCATATAACATTTTGTTCGGTTATTTCATTTCCGTTTGTCTCTTATCGACACAATTTTCAATTTTGTTGCCACAGCTCCGGGCGATTGGCTTCAAATGAATTTCTCCGCTCTTTTGTCTGGTTTTGATTTTTTTCGTTGTCAATGATTTTTCGATTTATTGTGAAAATGACTAAAAATTTATGAAACGCTGTAAACAAATATTTTTCGTATAATATTTTGGTTGACTTCATATAAGACTGGATCTCATCGATTATGTCAAACATTTTTTTCTTTCAATACTTAATCGAATTAACTGATGTCTGTTATGTCTGAGCTCTTCCATGGCTTAAAGGCATTGTGTTTTCAATATTGCATTTTTGGCTCAAATTTTTTCTTTCTCAACGACTGGACGTTTATGATAACTGTGCTCTCAGTTGAACGCAACTGAGCTTCACATCAATCCTGTGATACTATGTTTAATATATAGACTTTTAGTACATATATAATATTGATGTGGAATATATAGCACTGACTCACGAATGCCAGTGTTGGCAGTGCTGTGCTGTTTGTATCCGAAGATTCTATGTCTTGGAAGGGGGTCTTCAATGCGTTTCTTAGTTGGCTTTCCCACTAACTTCTCAGCTCAAATGTAATGTCTCTCCAGTGATTACCAAGGAAATGACTTCGTACCCCCAGCATGTCGACCCCCGCTCTACCAAAATGCAAGTAACCCCGCATGGATGCTCTGTTCGCTCTCTAGTTTTTTGTCCCTGGAGAAATTTTTGTGCTTATCTGACTGCCAGAAGAGAACACATACAACACTGAGTTTTGCAGTGCTCTGCACTTTATACCAGTGCTCACTCTGCCAGTTCTCTCTCTCTCTCTCTCTCTCTCTCTCTCTCTCTCTCTCTCTCTCTCTTCGCCCACTTCTTCGTCTTCTTTTTGGTCAAAAACAGTTCTGTTTTATACAATACTTCAACTGAACGGCACTTTTCCACTATTATTGACCCAAAAGTTTTTTGCCTGACTTTTGCCACAATTTTTTGTTTTTGGAAAACCGATTCAAAGCTATATTTTTAGTTTAATTTATTTGTGAAATGCATTGACCATAAAAATGAAGGGAACGGAACAGAAAAGTGAGCAAAAAATTCTCACAATTCTCAGAGCACTCAGAATATAAGTTCTCCAAAACTAAATGCCAACAATTTTTTTCCTCTGCTATAAACTGAGTAAACATTTTTTAGAGCCAAAACAAAAAATAGATTACAAGAGAAAAATGAAAAATTATTTTCTCAAAGACTGAAAACATTTTATCAAAACTAATGAATAAATTAATTAATTCTTTGTTTGATTTGTTTGTTTAGTATTGAGCTTAAGGAACACTCAAGAAGAAGAACCACCGGATCCACAACTGATGAGATTAGACAATATGTTGATAGCGGAAGGAGTGGCCGGTCCTGAGAAGAGCGGCAACTCGGCTGCGGCGACGGCGGCGGCCGCGGCAGCTGCCGGACAGTCGGGCGGCGAAAATGCAATAGAGCACTCTGACTATAGGGCCAAACTTGCACAAATTAGAACGATATATCACCAGGAACTGGAAAAATATGAACAGGTATGTGTCCTTTTGAAACCATCTGACATAACATTCATCAATAAAATTGCGATAATTTCGAAGCCAACGGTTTCTGACGATTACAACAGATATGAACCGAATTTATGTTTTTTATGGGTTTTGCTCTTCTGTTGAGCCATTAATCACTTATAGATTAATTGCGAATTGCAATACATGTGCCACTAATGGCTCAAAAACTTTTCTTTTTTTTCCAAATATTTTTTTCACTCAAATTTCTTGTCTCTTAATTCGTGTTGTTTTCCAAGTATTGGTTAAAAACTGTTTTTCTGTTCTCTTCTTTCGATTTTCTCTCTATTTTTTAATCCCCGACCCATTGGGAAGTGCATATGTTTTTCAAGAGAAACACCATTCGAACGGATGTGATGTTGTGCTCCTCTCGAATAACTGTTTGGGAGAATAGTTTTGCTGAACATTGAGTGCCAGTGCAGTGCTGTTTGCATTTTTGACAGAAAACTAATTCGTAATCTTCGTGTGCATCACATCTGGAATCCTTATGCACTCAAATGTTATTTTTGGCCACAATTTTCAGTCACAAAAATTCTCACTAATGACAGGTGCACTCCAACAGCAGTGAGAACAGCACATCCATCCATATAACACATTGGGTAGGCATATGAACAGCATAGAACAGGGCACTGTATTTTTGTTAGATAGTACTTAAAACTATTAAAAACTTTTCTCATTAAACAAAATAATAATTTTTTGTATGTTTTTCGTTACTCTTCTCCACAATATTCTCTCTATTTTATGGCTAATTAATAATTTGTTTGTTTTTTATGTCTTTCATTGTTTTATCTTTCGTTTTATGAAAAATTAGTTTTTGGTATTAAAATAGACTAAAACTCAGAATAAAATAAAAATTAGAGAAACTTTTTGTTTCGCTCTATAAGAGGACATAATTCCTGTTTAATTGCTAACAATTTTTGATTACTCTTTTCAAACATTAGTTTTGTAGCGAAAATAAAACCCAAAACATTCTTTGAGTCAAATAACTAATTAATAATTTTTTTGCCATCAAATGATTGACTGACAAGACGTTCACATTTTTCATCCAAGAACTGAATTATGTGTTTTGTTTGAGAAATATTTGATCTATTCTTCTGAACGATTAGGTGTTTGACTAAGAGATGCAAAACATATCGTATGAATGCCGGCCTAAAAGCCGTGCATTTGGAGAAAACCACACAACACGACAATATGTCAAACAAATTGATATCCAGAGCTATACTTTAAGCTGGATTTGCTATTTATTCAATGTTTAGCTCTAAATAGTTATTGCAATAGTCTTATAGCTTATATACTTTCCGTGTCTTCAGACATATCTCATAATATCTACTCATTTATGTACTGCTCTTCTTTACTATTGTATTAAAATTGTTTATTCCCTTTCGTTTTGCTCCCAATCAATAAATTTGAGTCAATTTCTGGGAATTTATGCCAAATATATTGGCTTTCGATTAGTTTACAGACGATATGATTAAACGATTTGAGTGTTTCCCTAATATTCTTATTGTTATCTTATTTTTGTCCGACATTTTTATTTTGATGAATCTATTTGTCAAACGTTTAGACAGGAGAGTGACTGCAGATTATTCTTCAGATGTCAAGTCGTTGGGCGCTGTGTTGAGATGTGGGGGCCATTGATGTGCTCTATTGATATGAGGATTTCACTTATAATAACTGTAAAATTGCATACAATTTATGTTTTGTTTGACAAATGAAATCAACTCATCATTTGGATGAACACTGTTTTACCTTTCATTCCATAAGTAATATAAGTTGAAAGCAAAAGATAAATAGTTTGCTAACCGTCGACAGAGTGAGAGTACTGGCATATTGTGTGCCAGTGATTGCCATTTATAAATGAATGCCAGTGCGCCCAACGCCTCCCTTTACCAACACTTGTTAGGTGTAAAAGTTTATACTTTTTTCTGTCTGTGCTTTCAGATCAATATACGTATGAATATATGTATTGTATAGTAATATATGAGTTACAAATATTTTCTTGTGTTCGCCTTATTATTGCGATATAACCTTTCATATGATCGACAGTGAAAATGGTAGCTGAGAGGAGAGTACATCCAAGGAAAGAGAGAGAGAGACATGAGAGAGTAGAGCGCCGGCACATTAATGTCTGTGTGCGTGAAATAGAAGCTGACAGCTTAAAAAGAATGAATGTTTTTGGTTTAGTAGTCCATCTCTCCAAAGGGATGTCTTAATAATAGTATTATCATCCCTTCTAATAATAATGGATGTATAATGTATTTCAGAGTCTATGCATTTCGGTTCTGACTCTCTCTCCCTCTCCCTCCCTCTCTCTCTCTCTCTCCTCAAACCCATAGTCAGAGTCTATTCGATCACTTTCTCTCTCAATATATATATCTTTTGCCATTTTTTTGTTCTCTCGTGAATATAATGTTCACTGTTTTTGCATTTTTTTCTGCTCTTTAGTCACTCGACTGTTAGCTAACAATTTTCAATATTGTTTTGACTGCAATACTAGCCTTTATGTTATGGTAAGCCTTACAGTTCAGTGGCTCAGAGGGTGTGTTAGGGTTTATGTTGTGTTGTCTTCTCTTGTGTTGCTTTTCATGGCATTCGATGCGAGGAATAAAATTAAGGCAATAAATGACCAGTACTTCCACTGCTCTCATGGATCTCATGCTGTTAATAATGGCTAATATTTGGTCGTTATGTGCCTCAAAATTGGTGCCGTCTTATCATATTTCACGTCATAAAAGTTTTTTCTTCGTTATTCGTTATGATGTGGTTCTTGTCTAACAAATTATATGAGTTTTTTGTCTTTTTTATTGATTTTTCATTGAATTTCATTGCATTGCGATCTTCTTCTCCTCGATTATTAATTTATTCTTTTGAGTCTCTGATTAATTATAGGAATGCCTTCTTTGGATGAATTCCTGATTTATATCCTATTTTTAAAGAAAAAAATTTCATCTTTTGTTGTGAACCAAGAGTTAAATTTATTGAATGATTTTATTTTATCCTTCGGTCGACGTATTAGCAGTTGGTATGAGTATTGCCTTCAAAATTGATTGCCTTCAGAGACAAAATTTTCAGATATATTGAGTTATATATAAATTGTTAGCCATTTTCATCTCCAATATATAGAATTGGTATCATTTCAGTTGATTAGAAAGTTTTTTCCCTCTCATGTTGTGTCCAAAAGTTGACATGAGATGAGTCTGGAAGACAAACAATCCTAATATGATTGGGTCCACTCAGAGATGGATGGATTCATCGCTTCCACATTTGATGTACACTCTCTTTCTCTCTCTCTTTGTATCACTTTTGTGTATTAGAGGACTGGCTATGGCTTTAGGAAGGCTATAGTGGTCTCAATAGATGCTCACAACGTCTGCGATATTAGTGATTGTCTGCGATATTCGGCTAATTTTCTGGAGTGACATCTCTTCTCCAGAGATATCCATTGGGTATTGCCGTTGGATATCATAACATATACAGAAAATGTATAGTCGAGTGGACACGACTATAGCTGGTTATGTGTTGATCGGGAAATGCATTTTCTTTGTTTTTTTACTTTTCATCCATTGCTCTCATCTTATATTATCCTTAACTCTGGTTTTCGCTATCAGTGCCTCACCTGATGACTGGCCGCCAAAGTCGTCGTTTCAATTCCCAAATGGCTATAAAAAGTGCCAATAGTTTGTCATTTTTTGCTTTTTGTTGGTCGGGCTGTTTGTGCTGTCGTTGATGTCCACTACACTTCTGTTGTCTATCGATCACACAATAAGTTTTGCCTTCTTTTTGGTCTCACATCTAATGAGAAAAAAGTATTATTATTATAGTGTTGTGACTGTTGTGTTATCTTTGCATTAGTCTTGTTATCACTAAAATTGGTATTTGTTTGTAATCGAAACATAAAACACATGAAAATAGTGGAGAAATAGTTGGAAAAAAAATATTTGGGAATCAAAATGAAACAAAAAGAAAGAACAAGAACTGAAAGGATCTGATAATTCGTTTGTCACACAAATCATATCACATATAATACCAAAAGAAAGTCATGAAATGATTTGAAAGGTTTTTGTTCTAAAGAAATGATAATAATATGAAAAGAAAAGTCAATTCTTCTAAAATATATATGAAATAAGAAAAGAGAAAAGAAATCCATAAAAATAATAATAATGAGAGAAAAGAAGAGAAAACTTTTATCTTTGGATATATAATACATAAATTGTTTTGAATGACGTGACGCACAGCCACCACAAGAACTCATTAGAATGATTAGAGAGAAAAGTCACAAAAAGTTCTCATTCTCTGCCACATCAATAGTGGTACTAATAAGGCATGAAAGATCATTTTTCATCTTTCATTTTTTCTCTCGAAGACTGACGAGTGCCTCACTATTGCCTCTGCTCTGCAACACACAAGCCCTGACTCAATGAGTTAGTAGTTAGACATCAATTCTCAGACAAAATCATATTTCGCTCCAAAAGTCTCCATTTCTTTTGGGTCTAATTTAATGGCAGTGAAGGCATCCCTTTCTTTAAGGCATTTGTCCAACAAATGCATAATTCTTTGGCATATCTTATGTTGAGACACGAAAATTGTTTAAAGACGAAGAGTGCGGACAATCAGCACACAATCAAAACATAGAATAAATGTCAAAATATATGAATTTTTATTTATCTGCTATTTATGTCTAACATATATTTTACAACATATTATTAATATTAAATTGAGTTAACCTCTGAAAAGCCAAAACTAACATAACTTATACATATATATAAGCGACCATTTTTCTCATTCATATATCTATTTGATAAATAAATGTGTTTTTCATAAATTTTCCTAATCTTTGGCTTTCAATTTATAACCGCATAAACAAGTGCTCCGCAGTTTACTGAGAGTCTGAAAAAAATAACTCAAATATAAAAGTTGTAGTCAAATATATTTATTAAATATATATTTATTTTAGCGAAAAGTTATGCAAAAATACATAATTTTCCCCTCAAGTCCTCAAATGTTTTAAATCTAATAACAGGTTGTACTCCAAACATGTTTAACAAAAAAATACATTTTATATTCAATTAGTGAACTAATGATTATTTAGTGCATAGTTTTTGTTGTTGTTTCTTATTTTTAAAATAATTATAATAATGTTTATCATAAGAAAATTTTATTCAATTTTATAGTATTTTCTTTCGTAAAGATTTTTGTTTGAATAAGGATTTTGTTTTTTACCCAAAACGAATGGTCCAGAACATTCACCTTTCTAATTTTTTTCTCTCTTTCTCATTTGAATTTCAATTTTCTCGTTTTAATTATAACTTTAATTGAAAGGAATTTATATTTTAATTTGAAATATATTGAAAGAACTGAGTATTAAGTCATATAACTTAAAAATTTGAAGAACAGTACAGTTTAGGGTGAGTTTGTTTTTTGTTTAAATAGTTAACTACTTCTTCATTTTGAAAAGCAATTTGATTAATGATTCCCAAATTGAAAGCTTCTTAGTCTCTCACTCTCTTTCAACTGATAATTGATTTATTTGGAGGTTTTTTTCGTGAATTACTTATATTAATAATTATTACTAATAAACATATCTATTGAGTAAAAATGCGAACACTTTCTGTTGGACTACTTGTTGTGTTTGGCGCTCAACACCTCTGAGTGGCGGCCATTTAGTCTGATTGCGGTTTAAGATCTGACATTCGCCACAAAATAACCGGCCGTTTGTCAGTCTATTCGTATTTATTGAGAGTTTTGTTTTTTGATTAATGGTATTCAACATTAAGTATAAGTGTGTTGTTGTGCAGGTAATGACACCCATATTAACGGCAAACCCCTATCATTTTCAAACCTCTTCTTGACTCCTGCTTCAGACTATTCTCTACAATAGATACCCATTTGTGTTATTCTGAGCTATTCTCGATCGCAAACATTAGTTCTCGAAGAATAGTGTCACTTATTATACAGTTATATGTGGTGTGGATCTGATGGTTGTGATGGTCTGACCGGTTATGGGTTGAGAGTATTGATTGCCATCAATGCGATCAACAGAAGCGACCACCACTTTGGTGGTGATGTATCTCAAAAATACATCTATTGGTCTGTCTATAGATGTGAGTCATAACTACGGTCTCCATCGCATACATCATTGACTGAACAAAAGTCTTGTCTGACATTTGAGGACATCATAAAAATGTTAAACACATAATACTTACATCAGATGCGAGACATTCCCCACAAAAACCTTTATCTAACGAATAAGTTATTCATTGATTAGAAAATTGGAAATTTCTTTATCACTGGTTCTCAACACATGAGACATACCTCAAAATGTATGCAACTTTTTCGGCGATTATTAACCGAAAGTTTTTTTTTCTTATAAAATGTTATCCGAAAAAAGGTTATTAACTTCTCCTGTATTTGATTGCCTTTCGGCTAAACAGCATTTATATTGTTTTTTCTTCTTCTTGTTCGGCCTGTGCTATGCCTGTGCTATGCCTGAGCTCTGATGTACTCTTAAAACATTCCTTTCAATCCATCAATTGTTCGTGACTTCAAACTTCACATCAAATTTATTCATACAATAATTTTTCTCTTAATTTCTTAAATGCAGAGAAAAAAATCCCAGAATTTGAGCGTTTCGTTGAATTCGTTACACAATTAGTTTTGACATATATTTTGTTGTCTAAAATCAAAATTTATTTTCACTAAATTCATCGTATTTTACATTTTAATAATTGTTTTGATTTAATACCCGAAAAGAGTGACTGTTTTTCTGGTGAATCAAAAGAATATCTTTCCTCTTATTTCAACTGATATATGACATGATATTTAACCCGATATTAATTTGCATTTCTCTTGACTTCCTTTTTGCTGATGAATTCGTTTCATTCTCTTTTAGTATTACTTTAATTATGATTTTTAGTTATAATTTTGCTCTAAATTTCATGAATTAATTTCAAAGGACTCGAATAAGTCATCTGAACAATAGATGAACGGATGAGCCTGTCTTATGGTCCGACCTTTTCTTGTGGCACAACATTCATATAATATATCTGTTATTTAATTGTTTGAATCCATTTCGGTTTTGTTGTGTTAATGTTGGGGTCGTTTAAAATGTTTTGAAGTTTTGCATTGAAAATGAGATTCAATTCAATTCAATGATTGCATTACATATGTATTAATACAACTGAAAAGAAATTCAAGTTTTAAATATTTTGAGAGTAAAACATTTTTTTGCTTCTCTTTTGGCATATAATTCAAGTTTTTCTTTCAAAGAAAATACAGCAAAAAAATATCAAAAGCTCTTAATGTGTGTTCGTCTGAGCGCCTGACTATACCCTGAGTGTACCAAAAGAGTAATCCATATCATATAATAAATGCTTATATTATGCGCTCCTTTTCTATCGCATATATTCTCATCGGAGTTGGCCTTACATAACATAATATGCCAGAGCTATGCACTGTTGGCTGATTGGGAGCGCACACTATCCCTACCTATGCTGTTCTGGTTGTGCTGTTCTGGTTGTGCTGTTCTGGTAGAATGTAGTTTAGGCGCTGCGTGTGATTAAATGATAGAAGAATTTAATCCCTGGTCCGGTTTAATGAGATGCAAATTACAAGGAAAAAATCGGAGGCCTTCCATCAATCCATCGCTCAGTCCATCGCATGTATCAGAGCTAGAGATCAAGGTTAGAGAGAAGGCAGAGTGCCAGCACCACCAGCACCGCCAGTACATCCAGGCCCACCTACTGTCACTTAGACGCTCTATCCCTTCGCCAGCACTCCGAGTGATTTCCCCATTAATTTGTTCCCCAATTCAGTTCTGAAATCTCTCCTACTCTTCATATTTTGATCGCTAGTCTGTTGGCCATCGCATCCAAAAGACTTATGCATAATATGAGTTCATATTATTGTGTAGTTCCCCCTCTCCAAGAGAGAGTGTAGGCCCCCTCTTATAATAAACCTGATTGAGTGTAAGCCAGGTTTGAGTGAAACTGAATGAAACGAGTGATGAGAAAAATTGTTGTGTAATAACAGAAACAATAGTTTTATTTGAAATATACTCACAAAACATACAACAGATGTTATCTTTTCTCTCTTTTTCTCAAAAAATACTTTTAATACAATGAAAGAGAAAAGCCGTTCCAATATATTCTCAATACCGAGTCCTACCCTATAGACCAAAGTTTTTTTTTTCATTTGGGTTTTTGACTGCAATCTATTTCTCGTCTCACTTCTGAAATGTCTTCTAATTTTGTTGTCGGAGGCAAACATTCATAACTAGAAACTATGAAAGCGGTGCGAAATGATGTCATCGATGTCTCACTCGTTTGGATCATCATATGATGGATGGCTATTGTTTTGCTATTCACTTGTGTCTGAATCCAACTGTTCCTTCACTGCCAACTAAATTCTCGATAATTAGCGCTTATATTACTTATGAATGATTACAATAAGTCTTATGTGCAGTCCTATCAACATATGAAGTGTCTCCCAATCAGATAATTCTTAGTCTATTTATCACTCATTAACGACACGAATATAATTTTCTATTGTTTTTCAAACTTTTTCCGACAAATTCATTCGTCTCTATATTATTGACAATAATTTTGAGTCTCTTTTCAATTGAATTTTCCGTTCAATCGATTTTAATATAGATTTACGAATCAGTCTTTCATTTGATTCAATGAGTGACAGCATTACAGTTCTTCACTCGCCATCTGGCGGTCGACTGTAGTACCGGTGCCTTTAAATTTATATACCCGTCCTTTTCATAAATTTTGTGAATGGTTTTCCCTTTTTACAACTCAATTCGATTATGACATTAGTTATTTGATCTATTTATACTAGTTTAGTTTTGTTTTATTTTCTTCTTTCAATGTTTTTTGTCCATATTTTTCCTCAAATGGATTTGTCTTTCACTTAAACTTCTTACACAAAAAGGGCTCAGAAAACAAATTTTCAATAAATAAGATCTAAAATACATATTTTGGTTGTTCTTGGGGTTTGACTTTTGGCCAATAAATAAATAAGTTTTCCTCTTTTAGTGGCTTTTTATTGCATTTCTGGGGTTTGTTTTATGCCATTCAAAAAGGGGAACAACACTCAGAAGTGTGTCTTAAAAGTGTCACACATTTTAGGGAATAAATAATACAATTTTTACCACCGATTAAATTGGAAGCCATATAAACACCAATATTCAAGTCTGGGTCTCTCTCTCTCTCTCTCTCTCTCTCTCTCCTCCCTCTCCTCTCTCTCCCAAATTATAAAGTTGAAGATTTTTATAGCCTTTTCATCACTATTAGTCTCGAGTGCATATGTTACCAATTTTATGCTTTTATTGCTATTATTATTACTATTATGTGATTTTTTCATAGTTGAAAACCCCTTCCACTATATCTTTGTTGGTCTCTCTCTTTCTCTACGGCTGTTATTGTCATTAAAATTGTGGTAAAAGAGGAAAACATTAAAAACAATTGCGATTATTATTTTTAATGCAATAGATTTTTGAATTGCACTCAAAATTAAAGTTTTTAAAAAAGCAAAATAAATGAGAAAAAAATAAAATACAATACAATACATGAGTTTAGGAAAGAAATTATTGGAATACTAATGGAAAATAAAAAACTAAAGGAAAGGTATGTATTCTTGAGTTGATATCACGCGATAGTAAAATAATATTTAACTCCTGAATAACTATTGAATGTATGAAAAACTCTTAAAATCTTAAATATCGTCGAAAAATGTTGTAATCGTTACCATTTATTCAGTGAAAAACTCGTTCAGTTGGGAAATATTTTTCAAATATCTATATTTTATTTCACTTTTATTGCTCACGAACTCAATGGTTGAGTCAAATAAATAATAGTTTTTAGAGTTTTTGGCGAAACATGTGTTTCATGTATTGAATCTATTCATGTATTGTATGGTATTTTTGGTAATATTTTTTTTTTGTTGGCTCTCGAAATGATTCAATGAATTTAAAAAGTTTAAAACTTAAGTAATAGTTATCCCATATTTCAAATATAATTAATTTGATTGTCTTTTCTCTTCTATCTTATAGGCCTGTAATGAGTTTACGACACATGTTATGAATCTATTACGAGAACAGAGTCGGACGCGTCCCATAACGCCTAAAGAAATCGAAAGAATGGTTCAAATAATTCACAAAAAGTTTAATTCAATTCAAGTACAGCTCAAACAAAGCACCTGTGAAGCAGTTATGATCCTTAGATCAAGGTTTTTGGATGCCAGGTATGTCTATATGTGCAGTCAAATGCACTCCTGTCCTACAATTAGTCTCTCTCTCTCTCTCTCTCTCTCTCTCTCTCTCTCTCTCTCTCTCTCTCTCTCTCTCTCTCTTTCTCTCTTTCTCTCTCTCCCCTCCCTCTCCCCACATAACAAATACGAAGAAAATACTTATTCTTCAAACTATATCTCTGTCTCTATCTTTGTTTCATTCTATGGGTTGTGCTCTTCATATGAACCGTAGGATAAAAAACATCGAAATTTTTCTTCTCTTAAAAATATTATCTCGAATTCAAATCTAACGTTGAGTTGAATTGAAATTATTTTTTTTTACTGAAAAGCGCTGAAAAAAAATCTAAAGTTTTTCTAAGAAAAAATCTAAAGACTAGTTTTCATAGCATTTTATATTTGAATCAGTGTTTCGCCTGTTATTCGTCTCATATAATGAAATATTAGGATAAGAAAAGTTTGAGTTAATGTCCCCTTCAGTCCTCTTCACTTCATTCTGACCGTCAATTCAATAGGTTTAGTGAAAAGACTGTAAAACAGACACAAAAAACAAGACCAACAAAAAAGTCGTCAATTGTTAGAGTCGTATAATATTGAGGACAAGTGTGTGTCTGAGCTATCATTTATTGTGGAGCAGTGTTGAGACCACCCAAACAAAGCCAACAAATACTTGACACCTGTAATGTACGCTGCCTTTTATGATTAGATAGTGTGGACTCACTTCCCTTCCCTTCCCTCTCCTATGTTCCAAAATGTTGAGTCGAGTTTGAGTCAGTGCTCTCATCACAACATCACAAACACTATGTTTCTGTGCGATTCACACCACTCTATGATCAGGTCTTTGCTACCAAAGACCTCAACTCTGCAATAAAATAGGCAAAAAGTGGCAAAACTACCTGTCCTTACCTGTCCAGCACTCAACCAAATAAGTGGATACGTTTGTGGGGCCACACATTCTCCGGGGGTTTCCGAATAATGATAATAATAATCTCAAAACCGATAGTTTGCAGAAAAAGATAATTTAACACATAGTGGAGAAGACCCCCAAAAAATGTGTCCGAATAAGAGCTATAATATTTGGGATGCAATGGGGCATCAATAGGGCATCAATGAGGCACAGCTCACCGGTTCGACCCTCTATTTAAGTCCACAATCGCTTCCAGTAAAACATATCATTAGTAGTCAATTGTGAATCCCTTTCCAGAAGATTGCCATCGCTTTTAAATGCAAAGACTTTTCACCTCTTTTTATGAACAGATATTTTTCGTTTCGAATAAATTCTTTTCTCTTTCACTTCAATTGTTTACCAAATGTTTGTCAGTTTTACTGGTCTTCTGGCCATCAAAAGAGGATTTTTTTACATTTAGTTTCACAATCACTACATATAAACAAAAACTTCTTCTGAATCCTATGTCCTCTTCAGAGGGACTTATTTTTTAATTTCCTTTTCAGAGTATTTTTTTTCTCTCATTCTTTAAATCTTTTTCATTCATTTCATTCTAATGAAAAGCACAGCAAAAAAGTTGCGATTGTTTTGAACAATGCTATCATTCCGTCCTTTCATTCGTCCATTTGTTTGATTTCTCATTCAGAGGACTAAATATTGTTTTCACTTTTGTTTTGAAAAAAAATATTTTTATTTTTGAAATTTGATTCATATTTTCATTGATTTTTTCCATTGATTTTCAAAATTATAGGAGAAAGCGAAGGAATTTCAGCAAACAGGCGACTGAAATATTAAACGAATATTTTTATTCACATCTGAGTAATCCTTACCCGAGTGAAGAAGCAAAAGAAGAATTAGCCAGGAAATGTAGTATTACCGTATCTCAAGTATGTATTATTCAGTAGCTGTTTATAATACGTTTGGAAGAGCAACAAAACAATAACAATAATAACAATATTTGATTTGAAACTCAATTGAATAACAAAAATAAATATTGATTTCTATGTGATATTGTGTTATCAAATGTTTTATTAATAAATATTTTGTTTTCTCTGTTTAGGTATCGAATTGGTTCGGAAATAAGAGAATTAGGTATAAGAAAAATATTGGTAAAGCTCAAGAAGAAGCCAATCTTTATGCAGCCAAAAAAGCAGGTAAAGTGTCTTTACTTCTCCATTAAAATTACATATTTCTCTCTCATGTCTTGGGATGTCTTGCGATGTGACCTCCAAACGCCAAAACACAAAACTTCTTTTCAGATCAAATGTTTTGACGCTTTTTCTTACTGACAGCGAAGGCTATTCATGTATTGTATGAAAGTATTTAAAGTCTCATATTTTAGTAGTTGTGGTGAACTTAGTCTTTAAAATAACAATATTTCAGTTAAAATAGTTTTACCTCAAATTTTATTGATTATACATCAATAGAGTTATAGGCCATCGCTATTAGCCTCAGATCTATGTCCTCACGACTCTTGTCAATCAATGTCTCAAAATATTTTGAATATTGAGTTTCCGATAAATAATTTCTTTGTTTCTGATTTTGAAAATTAATATTTTTTTTTATGAATCCATTAATTTTGGAATTTATTAAAACCCATTTCATTAGACACTGATTTCAAGCGATTCTGAGAACGACATCAAAGGAGAGAAAAAAAAATACAGAAAACAATTATGAGAAGTGCGAAACGTTTTGAAAATTATTAGTCATTAGAGAGAAAAAGGCAATAATTTTTGAAATATAAATAATATTATATAAGATATGAAAATAGAAAACAAAATAATTTTTGTTCAGTAAAAGGAAGCCTCAGATATGAGTAGTAGTTGTGCACAGATTTGGCTCTGAGTTCATAGTCGTTCACAATTACACAATCAGTTGCGATGCAATAAATTATGGCTATGGATGTGCTTCTGATGTTCACCATATCTAATGCCTGTGCGGACTGTACACCGAAAACGCCTTATACTTTCATATAATCCCAATTTTCCATTAAGTCTTATATAACGCTATAAACACTATATGCGATGCAGTGAGCGCTGGCACAGCCATAGCCATAGCCTCTCAGCCATAGCCTCTCAGCCATAGTTTCAGTGTTGGACTGTATGCCTGGCATTTCTCTTACAGTTGGCTCTCGGCTTACAGTTTTGTGCTGTGTTTGTAATTTGGACTTAAGAGTAGAGGAATAGCTGAGAGTTTGACTGAACTGAGTCTGGATTGAAAAGATAAAACAGAGTCAAACCTATTTTATTATATGTGTTACACAAGAAAATCTCATTTTCACTCTCACTCTCTCCCTCTCCTTAACAACTATAGGCCTAAACAGTGATCACATCATAAATACACATAATATTTAATGTGCTGTGCATTTCATTCCTCTCTCTTTCCCAATATTAGTATCACTTCTTATTTTCTTATTATAGTTTAGTTTGAGACACATTTTCGCTCAAATTATTGGAAAGCCATCCTTTGATAGTGTTTTGAATATATCTGTTAGTCCTGTGATAACCAACTTTTGTATTTGAAAACTGCTATAAAACTCAAACATTTTATTTATTGCATAAATTCATATAATACCTGAATAAACATATTTTGGATGAAAAGCTATTTTGTCTAAAAATTCAATGAATTGTTAATAATATTCAAAATATATTTGAAATATTGAGTAAACAAATGTTTGGACAAATATTCAGTTTTGGGTTAAATTACAACAAATTTTCTTCAGTTGAGAAAAATTATTGTATTTTTTGTTTTATTTGTCTCACAACTAATTTCTGGGAAACAAATGCAAAAATTTGATTAAATAAACAGTTGTTTAGAGTTTATATTCAATTGTAATAATTGTGTGGTTTTTGCTCATAAAATGCCATTTGAATCAAAATAAATAGTTTTACATAATTTATATGATTTTTGTTTTTAACCCATTCTTGTCTATCAACTCAAATACTGTCGACAAAAAACAATTGTATTTGTGATTCATTTGAAAGAAATGTCTTATCGTTAGATCCAATCTCTTTCGACACAATCACTAGAAATGGTTTTTCGCTATATTTCTCGACAATTGTTTATTGTATTGTATATTGGCTTCAATTTTGGAGTCCGACGACTACTTTCCCAAATGAATGTCTAGTTTTGGCTGAAAAGCGATATATACTGTTGTTTTTTGTCGCTATCCGTAACCCTCTCTCCCATTCCCTGAGCCATTGTCAGAAAAGCATAAAAACAATTTTGGATCCAATATAACGAAATATAAGGCAAAAAATGGAGTGAATAGTCTTATAGTGAATAGTCTTATAGTGAATACTCTTATAGTCAGCACAATTATGTGATGCAATCCAAGCATTTTTGCAGACTGTGCTCAACTATAACTTCCATTCAGTCCATCTCTTTAATACATTTTTCCTATTTTGCTTATCGTCTGTTAATTCGTTTTTTGTCTTCTCTGTCCATCGTATGGCTCTCCCCTAATGGCTATATATATGGCCAACAGTTTTGAGTCTCATTTATCCTCCGCTTGAGTTGACATTTAGAAATGGACTCAACATTAATACATCAAACCTTTTGACACTTTAGATGGGTCTGAGCTCTGCCAATATTACCCCCGCTATTGCTATTACCCAATATCTATGTCTATGCCTCAAGTTTTCCCTTTTGGTTGTGTTTTTATTTTCAGGTTTTTCTTTCAGTAATTTTCTTATACTCTTCTCTTGTTTTTTATTTTCTCTATTTTTCTTGTGTTGTCTCATAAGAGAAGACTTAGATATCATTTACGAAAAAATATGTCTCTTTTTCCATATATTTTATTTATTTTATTTATTTTATAGGTTTGTCTCTTAGATTAAAATGGTTTCCATTACTTATCTCTGAGTAAACAACTTTTTACATAATTTTATTCTACATTTTCGTTCATTTTTTATATGAGTTTTCGTTGAGTTCTCTGATTTCTATTCCAAAAGCATTCAATCATTTATTTTGAATATTGAAGTAATCATTCATTTGATGTTTGATTAGCAAAAGCTTAAGACTATTCGTTGTTTGAGTTTTTTATTGCTTTTCGACAAAAATCTAATTTTATGCTTAAATTCATTTGAAAAGTATTTTGAAAATTCAAAATTTTATGCTTTTAGGGACAGATCATAAAAATTTAGTTTAGAATAACTCTTATATATTATTATATGAATGTATACATTGTTTTATTCCTTTAATAATAGAGTTCAACACAAAAATAAAAATAAAATTTTTAAACCAATCCATAATTGGATTGTTTAGCCATTAGTTCAGAAGACATTCCTTTCGACTTATGAACAAAATATAAGAAATACATAAAATTCAGGCGTTTTTTGTTACAAAGATTTTGTTGAAAAAGAAGTTTTTTTTGAGCAAAAGAGGGACTAAAGTGAAGCAAAACCTCTAAAGAGGGAAAAAGTGTATAGCATTTGATGTGAGCATTGAATGCAAAACTCATTTTTCGACTACAAAACCGCAAACTCAGCATAAATAAGGTTTTGCTGAAATGGCCACCAAATGGTTCACTTATTACAAACGCTTTTCTGACTCTCTCTCTCTCTCTGTGCTTAAGATTCTTAGAGGAGAGCAAAAAATTTAGTAAAAGATTTTTTTTGTGGCAAATCTTTCATATAATACGCGTAGAGATCGAGAGCTCGACTGGAATTTTAAGGAAAGAACAGACGAAGAGCAGAGCAGACCAAGAGCTCAGCCCAACGAACAATTTTGTCCATAGTTTTTGGCTTATAATATAACTTTTGGCTGAGAGTCATTCGGGCGAAAGGGGCGAACCAAGCGTATAGTTATTATATATATTGAGGTCAGACACCAAAAATAATTTTTACAGTTATGGCGAAAGAGTGTTTCGGAGCGAAAAAACCATTTTTGGGATCACTTATACACTTATATTGCTTTAACATGACTTTCGCTTTTCTTATATAACTTTCAACTATTTGTGTGTCGCTCTGGCAGTCCCTTAGGCTTATAAAAATTTATTTTCATTCCATTGGCCCTCAGTGTAGACCCCCATAAGATTTTTTTTTGTTCTCCCAGTGTTTCCTCTGTTAAAGCCATTGCATGCATGGGTTGCCAAAAGTTATGAATATAAAGTTTTTTTTTCTTACTTTAGATGAAAAAATCAATTTTTGTTATTCGCTTCCTTAGTCTCGTAAAACATGTGAGAAAACTACTAAATCTTTTTCATTATTTTAAAACTTTTCTTCAAATTCTCGAAACATTTTTATCTGAAAATAAGTCTTTATTACGAATTCGAGCCTTAATTGTAATTATGAGTATGAAAGACATGACTCCCTTCTGAATACCTTCACAAACATTATTGAATATATTTTTTAATGATGTTCTCTATCTTTCTCTCTCTCCTTAAGCCGGTTCGTCCCCTTACGGTTCGACGCCATCATCACAGGGAATGCCAGATATGATGAGTCCTCCCCCACCTCCTGGTCTGTCTCAGGACGGATGGTCTATGAACGGCGATTACGGCAGTTAGAGACGAGTCAGCCGTCAATCGCTTTGTCATCACTTTAGAGGACTACCAGAGAATCGATTGAATCCGAAATACTATCTAAACATTAAAACAAAAGTACATTCACTGTCGCAGTACTACTATTAGTGTCTTTAGTTATAATTTCTCGCATTTTATTCAAAACATTCGTCAAAAGTGTGTTTTACTGTATATTTGGCACACATTTGGATGAGTAGTAAAAAACAATTTGAGAGAAAGTCTCGAAAAACAATTTGTTTTCGACTTTTTCTTCTAATATAAGAATAAATTGATTTTATTAATGAAAATCTGATTACAATTAGTGAATATTGAGATCATTTTCAGAAATT
The DNA here is from genome assembly GCA_034700625.1 of Tectocepheus velatus. Lineage (NCBI taxonomy): Eukaryota > Metazoa > Arthropoda > Arachnida > Sarcoptiformes > Tectocepheidae > Tectocepheus > Tectocepheus velatus. Next base: position 116,982 of record JAQIXV010000068.1, read on the forward strand.
TTTCCTTTAATTCAGTTTTTATTTTCATCTATTTTTTCATAAAATTCTTTATTCTATTCATAAGTTTACAAACATTTGCCCCAAAAACTCATTAATGAATTGTTGATGAATTCACTCAATTCTTAATAGTTTTTTATTTTTAAAGAAAAAAAAATTCAAACAAAAGCTGAAAACGTTTTTAAAGACTACCGAAAAGATTTTTACAAATCGTTTTTGAATATCAAAATTTGCTATAACTATAAAAACGACAATTTTTTTAAGTTTATTGTAAAGGATTTGAATTTAAAATCTTTATTGAAAAGAGATTTTGTTTTTTTTGTAATTCTTTTGAATTTTAATTTGGGATTATATTTCGTGTGACTGTCATATATGTGCCATAATTTTTAATTTTAAAATACCATTAATTATATCGAATCAAGAGATCCATCAATAGATTAATTAATTTGCAAAACAAATCAATTTATTCATTGAAAAGAAAAAATCGTTTTTCATTATATGCGCGAAATTGTATCAAAATATAAATGTTTTTATTGAATGTATGAAAAAAAAACTCTTCATAACTCTATCAGAAAATCAGACCTTTTTTTCAGTAAAAAGTCATTTCTCACCTCTTTTTTCGAGATAACAGACAAAACAAAAAACTCATTGCTTTTCACACAAAAACAAATTCAAATGCCATTAATGTTATTAATTATTATTATTATGAATATTATTATTATTAATATAAATATTTGAGAGAAGAATTCTTTTCTGATTATATAAAACCAATCCATTGTTTTTCAAATTGTAAGACAAAAAAACATAAAACAAAAAGCAAATCGAGAATAATGTGAAGAAAATAATAAATAAAACAAATTTTTAAAAAAAATTGATTTCTGAGAAGAATATATATATTATTAATTAAATTATATATAATTTGTTTTCTAATTTCTAGTGTTATTATAAATAGCAAACGGAATCACATTTTTCTCCTTTTGATTATTATTCTTATTATTAATTATTATTATTATTATTATAGAAGAAAATCAAATTCAAGTTTTAATTAAATTGAATAAATGAACAGAAAAACAATTAAATGTATTTGTGAGGGGGCTGTCGATGATTGTGGGGGCAAATGACTGTGTCGATTGTGTGTGACTACCTCTTTTCTCACTCTGCAAATTGTTCTAGATCAATTGTTTTGTCTGCGGGAAAAAATCAACTCTGATTTTCTCCTTCGCCAACAAAACTGGATATGACATAAAGCCAGGGGTCACCAAATGTTTAGAGAGCCCACCCATTCAGAGCACATCCCTTCGAATTGTAAATATAATTATATAGAAAATGATGAGAAAATCTAATTGTTATCAGAAAAAAATTGATACAAAACTTTTCTGTCAATACATCTGTAAATATGACACAAAACAAAACAAAACAACAAATAATTTGTGAATTAATTCCAGACTTTAATTACATTCAAATGAAATTCAATGGAAAAGTTATATAACAGACAAAAAACACCTCATTTTCAACAAAAGTCGATAACTTTGATGGAAAGGATTATTTAAGAAAATCTTTTGAAAATAAAAATAACATTAAAATTGAATCATTTTTTTTCGTTTATTCATTTCATTTATGACTATTTGATTCTGGGAATCGATTCCATGTTTATCAGAGTTGGCGTTTCTTTTAGACCAAACTAATGGCTATTTTGCTCATCATTTAAACGCTTATGAATTATGAGTTATAAGGAGTAAAATACAAGTCAAATGGTTTTTATCACTCAGGTGTTAGAAATGGTGTTAGAAATGGTATTAAAAGTGTTTTTTAGTTTTTATTTTCACTTTTTTCAATCACAACAATGGACTATAACTCAACATCTTTAAGAGCATTAGGTGACTAGAATTTGCAAGGTCCTTTGCTAAGGAGCACCGAAAATAATTATTGGTATTCGGGTGAGTTTATTTTAATATTTAAAATTGACTCCGGACCACAAACTCTTCAGTCTTATTCTTCTGAGGAAAACATTTAACTGTTTCTCGAACCCTATGCTGTGCTCTTACACAATTTTATTGACATTTCGGTCAATTTATTGTCTCAACTCCTTTTGTTGTCACATAAATTGTCTCATCAGTGATGAGTCATCACTCCTTTCAATAAATCAAAACTAATTTTTTACAAAAACTAAAAGTGATTTTAAATGTGTTTGAGTTGTAATCAATATTATGTATAATTGTCACAACCATTCACTGTATGCAATGTATGCCATGATATCCCAATTGTCGGCACATGTGGTGACTTCACCCCCTGGCATAAGGCGTCCTCAAGGCCAGAAACCCGGAACCAGCAATTGGTACGCCTCCGGAGGCGAACAGAGAGACATTTCGGAACTTTTGGAGCCATTTATTTACATAACCGACCAATTCCTCAATGAAGCACCGGATCCACAAATGATGAGGTTAGACAATGTATTGATAGAGGATGTAGTATCCGGTCCCGAGAATAGAGGCTCGGATGCCATAATGGCGGCAGTCGCCGGAGCTGACGGCCAGATGGACCGTGATGATATTAATGAGCAAATTAAAGCTATATATGACCAGGAATTGAAAAACTGTGAAAAGTTGTGCAATAAGTTTACGACAAATGCAATGAATCTATTACTAAATCAAAATCGGATCCGTCATATAACCCATCAACAAATCAAAAGAATGTTTCGAAAAATTCACAACGAATTTGATTTATTTGAAGAAGAGCTGAAAGCCCGGACCCGTAATCATGTTATGATTATTAAATCGAGAAATTCAATGAAAAAACAAAACAAATTGAGAGACGAAGAGACCACCAAAACATTAAAACAATATTTTTATTCAAATCTGAGTCACCCTTTCCCGAGTGAAAAAACAAAAAGAGAATTAGCTAGGAAATGTGGTATAACAGTATCTCAAGTGAACGATTGGTTCCAAAATGAGAGAATGTGGTATACGACAAATAATGGTAAGGATCCATTAGAAGCCAATCTTTATGCAGCCATAGAAACAAGCAGTTCATCCACAGACAGTTCGCCCCCAACACCACAGGTATTGTCATATTATGTTAGTCCTCCTCCACCTCCTCATCTGTCTGATGACGAATGGTTTTTAACAATGATTATGAAAGTTAGGGACGAGTCAGCCGTCAAACACATTGTCGCCGATTTAGAGAACTGCCAGAAATTTGAATCCGAAATACTATCTAAACATTAAAACAAAAGTACATTCACTGTCGCAGTACTACTATTAGTGTCTTTAGTTATAATTTCTCGCATTTTATTCAAAACATTCTTCAAAAGTGTGTTTTACTGTATATTTGGCACACATTTGGATGAGTAGTAAAAATATTTGAGAAAAAGTCCCAAAAAAATATTTTCGACTTTCCTTATAATAAAAGAATAAATTGATTTCAATAATAAAATTTTTCGTACAATTATTTCGATATTCTTTAGAATCTAAAGTTTAGATCAAATAAATAACAGAATGACTAATATTTTGGTTAAATTTAATTCTTTATAATCAATAAAATCAATTTCTTCCCTAAAAATGTGTAAAAGATTTTTTTCTTTTCACAAAAAAAATGGTAATAACGGGTAATAACTTTTAAGGTCATGTGAGGTACTTTGTAACGTGCAAAAAATGCTAAGGTTTATGCAATGCTGTGAAATATCATTTATTTTTATTGACTCCGGGCCCCGAATCCGGACTAATGTTGACTTCAGAACCTATTCTCAACTAAACATTCAGTTATTGTTTCTCAGAAATACTGTTTGAATAACAAAATAAGAAGTTATTCAAAAGTTTTTCTCTGAAATGAATGTCAAGAATTGTGTTTAAAATAAAAGTGATTTTGTCTAAAAACTTCACTTTTAATCTTAACTTATCTATCAATTTGTGTATTTATTTATTAATTGTGTTAATTATTGCCAATAATCTTTAACAATCATTCACTGTCTGTAATGAATGCTGTATCACAAGTGTCGGCACAAGTGATGACTTTATGTAATACGGGAGGGCCTCAACACCCGACTATCGGTACCGGAAATTCGGGCGACTCAGGAGGGGAAGAGATTTTGCAACAAATTATGGACATAAATGACGGCACTCTCGACAAAGAGATAATAAAAAACAATTTGAATATTGACCCAAAGAAACAGCAGCTGTTGAGTGTCCTCCAAGAGATCAAACTTAGAGACCAGAGATCTTTTGAATTAAGTGATACTCAACAAAAAGATATGGAATCAGACAATATGTTGATAGCGGTAGGAGTTGTCTGTTCAGAGGATAGTCCTGGATAGTTGCCGGACCGAACAGCCCTCAGTACTGGTCTGAACTAGCACAAATAAAAACGAAATATATCCAGGAAATTTAAAAATGTGAAATGGCTTACAATGAGTTTACGACAGTTATTAAGAAAATATTAGACGAACAGAGAGTGTCCCGTCCCATAACGCACAGTGATAGCCAAAAAATTGTTCAAATAATTAACAAAAAATTGAAATCAAATGAAGTAGAGCTCAGAAAACACATTTGTTGAGAAGTTATTGCCCTTGATTCTATCTCAAAAAGCAGCAATTATTATTATGGACAAGGCAATTACAGCCAACAGACGATTCAAACATTAAACCAATATTTTCATTCAAATCCTTATCCAAGTGTTGTTGAGAAAAATGAATTAACCATAAAATGTAATTTGACCTTATGTCAAGTGACTAATTGGTTCTCACAAAAGAGATATAAGCTTAAGAAAAATATTGATCAAAAAAAATCCAAGAGAGCACACAATTCGACACAACCATCAAATGGTAAACCAGATATGACGAGTCCTCCCCCACTTCCAGTTCTGTCTCCGAACGGATTGTCTTTTAACAGCTATTCCGACATAGAAGGGACACCCCTTGTCATCGACGAGACAATCACTTTATCATCAGAAGACTCTTCACTTTAGAAGACTACCAGAGAATCGATTGAACCCAAAATACTGTCTAAACATTAAAACAATTGTAAAGAAAAAATTTAAACATTTATTTGGATTTCCAAGGAATCGATAAGTTATTGTTAATATCTTCTGAATAATTTCTAATATAAAAATAAATTGATTTCAATAATAATAATTTTCGTACAATTATTCTGAAATTCTTTATACCAAACAAATAACTGAATGACTAATCTTTAGGCCAAAGTCTATTCGTTATAACCATTGAATTCAATTCTATCACTAATAGGTGTAAAATATTTTCTTCTTTAGACATAACAAATGGTAATAACTTAACCTTTTAAGGTCATAAGATCTTTGCAACGTGCAAAATTGCAAGGGTTTATGCAATGTTCTGCAATTCTATTTCTCAGGACTATTTATATTGACTCCGGGCCAGAATTGACTTCAGTTATCCCTTTCTCTTCTGAACCAAACATTTGGTTATTGTTT
>JAQIXV010000069.1:0-122269 GCA_034700625.1 Tectocepheus velatus
TCCATTTTTCGTGTTTTAGACGCCATTTTCGGTCCGCCATCTTGGAAATAGCTTTGGCAAGTTTTGAAAAATTCCCCCCCTATTTCCCCCCTAAGGTCGAAGCCAAAAATTCCCCCTCCTATTTCCCCCCTGAGCCGGCCGAGCTTGGCCATGTATGCTGAACGCGCTGCCGCAGAATTTGCATGACACTTTTTGCAAGACACAATTGGCGTCGCCGCGGAAGTGCTTGAAGAGTATTTCAAAAGAAGACATTACCCCTTAGTGAGATCACCAGACATAGCTTACCATCAGATCACATGTTAGTCTGAGGCCAGGGTTCAGATATTATTACACAAATTGTTTTCAAATAATTCGTATCTTTATTGCAATAAATGTTTGGTTTTTGTTGAAAGTCAGATATAATTGTCGATAAATTTCTATTGAAAAGTTCAAAAGTAAAGCTCATCCGAGAAACTGATCGATCATTGGAGCAAATAACCTTGGTTCTCGATTTGCATTTTAGCTTTGGTTTATTCATTTGACATTTGATTGAATGAAAAGTTCATTTTTGTTTGACTCTAATCATTCAATTATTGAATTAATAAAACATAATTTTTTTAAATTAATTTTTTCCGTTTTTTATATTGAAATCGACTCCAATATTATAATGTAATTCAAATGAATATAAAATATAATGCCTTTTATTTGATAGCGTTTTGGCGAATATATAATGTATTTTATTATCATTAGTCAAAATAATATTCATTTTTTTGTCGTAAAATAATAACATATTGTGAATAAATTCTATCGAAATAATGGATGAAAAGTAGTAATAAAGTCTTATTGAATTGAGATGATCAAGGCAAAAGCCAAAACGCAAAATGAACATCAAATTTAATACCAAAACTCAATGTTTGACTTCTAATGAGTTGATTTGCAAAAGAAATGAAGAAAAATATCTCTAATATTATGTCGAAAAACGAAATCAATATATTAATGAATTGAATTGAAAAAAGGGAAGCCATAGAAATGACATGAATGCCATAATTGCAAAATCAATAATACAAATTGATTGGCTGTGCTTTGCTTTGCTCGCCAGTGTGCTGCCAATTGTGCACCACCGACAGCATTGCACCGACAGCTCCCACCGGTAGCAGACCGACAGCCTTTTTCCTCTATCGACTCCAACCTACGCAATACAAATCCCATTTATTATTACATTTATTATTATTATTGAGTTTCTTGTTATGAGTTTTTATTTTCAGTTGAAATACAAATGAATAGCATTTGCTATTAAAATGGTTTGCAATGGTTTTGCAGTTTGCGTGACAACAAGTTATGCAAAAATTTTTTGTTCGCATTTATATACCGATATATACGCAAAGAAAGCGCGATATAACGCGTGAGAGGGAGTGGAGAGAGAAAGAGAGGGAATGGAGAGAGAGAGAGAGAGAGAGAGAGAGAGAGAGAGAGAGATTATGAAAGAGGGAGAGGTAGAGACAAAATAGAGTTGAACAGCAAAATGAGGTATTATTTGATTTTCTTGAAGGCCGAGTGCTGACCACCAATCGATGGAGTCTTCGATGAATTGTTTTGTGAGTTGGGTAGAGGTGATGGTGACTCTCGGGCTGTATCGCTACTGCTTTGATTACTTGGATGTTGTTCTGATGATATACTTGCAAATGAGTCACGCGATGCACACGAATCTCTTGAGTTGATGTCGACATTCGGCGAATCGGCGGAATCTCTTGAGCCCATCAAAGAGTACTTTGAACTGTTGCTGTTTGACATTCTTTGATGTCGACGCCATTTGGCTCTTCTATTACTGAACCATACCTGAGGTCAAAGACAATATAAAATGTATTGACTTAAGACTTATATATTAAATAAAAACTATACATTTGTTGCCAAAAATCTGAAAAACAATTGAGTATTACCTGAACCCTGGCCTCAGACAAGCTGGTGATCTGTGCGAGTCTTTCTCTTGTGGTGACACACGGGTAATGTGTTCTCTCGAACTCCTCTTCGAGCACTTCCAGCTGTTCGTGAGAGAAAGTGGTTCGGTTTCGGCGAAATTTTGCGGAACTTGAATTCGGGTCGAATGAGAGGTGAGGGTCAAAGGCTAGCTGTTGTTGGGACAGAACGGCTGATGTGTTGCTATGGTTTGGTGAGGAGGAGTTGCTATGAGGACTGCTATTGCTATTGTGCTTAATGTCATCCTTATCGAGGTTTTTATCGTCTGAAAGATTTTACACAAACTTCATATCATTATAAACGAAATAATGGCCATAAAAGTCAATCAAAGGACTCACCTCTATCTCGGTCTCTATTACCGTCCATTTCATCCCTATTTTGTTGGTGTTGTAGAAAAGCTGCGTGAGATAAGGGTGATCCAGGCCATAAATGACCAGTTTGTCCATGAGGATGACCTTGGTGAGAGGCCAAAGCCGCCGCCGCAGCTGCAGCAGCCCAGGCAGCATACAATTGATGACCAGGATTACCTCCTTTAACAAAAACATTTTTTAACAAACTGTTTAATAATTGAATTCTTTGCTTTTACCTCCATATGGATGTGTCGGGTGATGGTGCGGGTGGGGGGCTATCGGATAATGAACTGAAGCTGCAGTGGCCGCCGCCGCCAACTGATAGTTTCTTGCAAACTCCGCGGCCGCGCGTTCAGCCGCTCTGTTCCTTAAGATACGATTGATTGATGAGACGGAGGGTGCGGTGCCGTTCGTGCAAACACCTGAATCATTACAAATTTCAATTAAGAAAACATTTTAATTAATTATCTCTTTATTCAAAAAATCTGATATCTTTAGAGACCATTAAAATTAAGCTTTAATTTGAAGCGATTCTTGTCTTCAAATAACTGGTCTTTTAAGCCATAATTGATTGCATTTCAAACACAAAGTTATGCGAAACAGAGGTTTTCCTTAATTTTCTTTATTTTTGTTTTCCTTTCTCTGAATCCAATAATAAATGCAATCGTTTTTATATTTCATTTGAAGACATTTTTTAAAGATTGAACTTTGCTTTTGATGCCAATCAGTCACTTCAGGTTAACATTAGGTTTTTGTTATAAATTATAAGTTATAATCCAATTATAGGTCTACTTAATGTGAAGTATGGGTGCAGCCATTGATCACTTGTTTGCGCTGAGCTATGCTTTTCATATATTTGTTGCTAATTTATAAAATACTGCTTCTGTATCGAAACTTTTGGATGTCATTCCCTCTGTTTTTGGTTTCGATAGTTTAGTTTTAGAAATATTACCGATCATTCAAAGGGACCTTTTTTGTGATCATAACCAAATTGATAATAAACCACTACCTTATCAATGTCATTTAAGTTATCATATAGGTACTGAAAGAGGATTTTAATTTACCAAGCATAATCAAAAATGATATAAGGCTTATATATTATAAGCGGTAGGATTTAAAACATAAGCACGTATTTGAATTTAATTGCCTAGCTCAGTTTCGATTAAATAATTTTCGTGGAAATGATAACAAATTTATTTTAAAACTGTTTTTCAAAGACCTGATACCAAAATGATATTCAGAAGAGAATTGAGTTGTTCTTTGCGCTTATGTCCGAACAGTAAATAATTGTTTGATATTCTCACAAAACCTGAGATGACTTGAATATAGTTAACCCGAATAACAGGATAATATCCGAAATCAATGTTCAACAGATTAGGCATGGTTATTCTTGATTCTTCAACTGATAGATCAATTGCATGTGATATTTCTCATTGACTGGGAGGAAAAGTTTGAAATATTCTCGAATCGAGTGTTGACTGCCATCTATTGAATCCAAATTGAACTGAATTTCTGTAATCCTTTTGAAAACACATTTTTTGAGTGAAAAATAGCGGAGAGTTTGAAAACTTTTTTTTCAACGAAGGGATCATTATTTTTGGGCAAAACTATTATATATTTATCTCAAACCTGTTTGAACCGAAACAGTTTGCTTTCGGCAATTTTGCCCATCAGTTGAATATCAGTACAATTCTTACTCTCACTTCTCATGAGCTCTGACTCTCTGTCCACCACTTCATTAGACCTTTACTTTCACTTAAAGTCTCGCTTTTTTAGTTATTTTGATCACAAATTTTCAACTTATTCTAAGTTTTAAGTTTTGAACTCAAGTTTAATAAAACCAGATTTTCAGTAGAAATTTTGTTTTGCCAACTGACCCATCAGTTTCTCCTATAACTATCCGATAATAACTTTAGCAAACAAGTGTTCAAGTTCATTTTCCACAAAAATGGATCAGTTCGAGACAAATCACGATTTCATTAATATCTTGACTCCATTTTTGGTATTATTTTCACTATTTCTTTGTGTTATGATTGCCATCAAATCTAAGTTAAAATATAAGAAGAATTGCTTAAGAAGTAAGTCTTTCCGTTGTTTTCTTACTTAAGAAATAGATTTTTTGATTAAATAGTTTTCAATTTTAGACACAAACTATTAGTTGAGAATTTCTCGATAAGTTTGAACTGACTTTGAGTTTAAGCTAAAACTTGTTTAGTTTGACTAAAAAATGACTTAATGTCAACATTTCATTCATTACTTTGAGTTCATTCACAACTCATCTCAACTTTAATTTAATTTATTTTTTGTTTGCAATTGAGGTCCGCCGTCACCGTTATGTCTGCCATTGATAGGACACATGCATCTGCTCTCCAAATACCCGACCAATCCTTGGCTCGGATTCAATGAAATTCGTAAAAATTACGGAAATGTCGTATCACTAAAGTTGGGTCAAATCAAAGCAGTTTTGGTCTCCGCTCCAGAGGTTATGCGAGAAGTGCTTCTTCTTAAAGGAGATATCTTTTGCGACAGACCCTCATTTAATAGATATTCCCTGATCTTTGGTCGAGACAAAGACAATTGTATGACTCATTTGATTTGATTACATACTTTAATGAGAATAACTCCAAACCCGACAGCACTGGCTCTTTGCGATTGGTCTGACTTACAGAAAATGCGTCGATCTATGGCTCAGTCGGGAGTTATACCAAAATATGGCTCAAAAAGTTATAAACAACTCTCGAATTGCATCGAATCAGAGATTCATCTAATGGTCAAAGAATTGAGAAGAAGAGAAGCCATGGTTTTAGACAAACAAAATATTTTGATCCTCTGTTCCAACATTTTTCTGAGTTATTTGTGTTCAAAAAAGTGAGTAAATCTTAAAATGAAAAATTAATTTTATAAGAATTTGATATAAATTTCAGTTAATTCATCCATTTATGCAAAAAATAGTAGAGTTCCGCATTGAATAATGATTAGAAGGATGACCAAGGACATTCTGACTAGACTTTAATTTACCAAAAAAATAGTTTTATCCAAAAGAGTTTTGTTTTTTATACTAACAATAAATTAGAAAAACGGCTCATTTATGCTCATTTTTTTCGGAAGATTATTCATCTAGATATAACAGATATACAGTCAGGAAGGCTTAAGATCTTTCCGCTTTATATCATTTTAGGCATATTATCCTTGCTAAATTTAAGTCCCTTGTAATATCAACTAATGCTAAAGTAGACGCTTATTATCATTTAGGGCTATTATCACAAAAATTTGCCGGTCCCTTTCGAGTGATCTTATACCTTCCTGACTGTAACATCATTTTAATTGCATTTTTCAGAGTAATCCATATCAATGTCAAAACTATTCCTATGACTGGATTTAAATTTGTTTATTAATTTATAACTTTAAAAAGTTTCAAATTTATGAAATTATTTTGCTTGTTAATTGCTCAATCAGACCTCGAAGCGATTGCAAGAAATACTTAGAGGCTGTCCATAACTATGACTTCGTATTCTATGACATAAACCAATGCTATGCCATTGATTTCATACCATTCCTATCAATATTTGGATCAAATAAACGTTATTTGGATTTTGTTGAGGACTCGTCCATAAAACTCAGGTATAGTTTCAAATGAAATGAAAGCTTAATCTTAAAACAATTGTTTGATTTATTGAACTTTTTGAGTAAATCCAAAGGAATTTCATAGAGTTTGATGGCTTTGATTGAAAAAACGGGTTATTTTGCCAGCAGTGAAGTCCTATCCCTTGGGTTTTAACTTATATCTGAGGAATCTGTATATGTATTTCCCACAGAATCGGAGTCTGGATACTCATAAGACTAGTAGATCTGCCCCCGACTGTGTCCTATCCTTGGATAAGGGGAAGACCTGTTTGACTGAATATAAATTTTAAAATTCACTTTCACTGACTTTCGCATTAATTTATGCCTCCAAGTCAGAGGACCCACAGTTTGGGGATTATTATAGGCAGCACATGGGATATACCGGTTCACACCTGACATTCAATACAGTTTAGAATAACAAGAGTATTACAGTTTTGGCAAATGTTTGGTAAAAACAATGTTTATCTCAAGAAAAACAGCAATAAATCAAATTCTGGTTTATTTCTAAACATATTTCCTATCGTTTCCTTAATTCATGGTTTGGTTATTAAAGCAAAACTCATTTGATTTGTTGAAAAAATACTCTATTTTTAACGTTTTCCTAATCTAACCATTGATTGAATGATTCAGAAAATATGTGGAGACGGAAGTGGTTGGGGATAGACTCGAGGCAACTATCAAACGGCTTCAGAGCAGCGATAATGTTGAGGCACAGGACTTTTTAGAGCTTATGTTAGAGCATTACGTAAAGGAGCCGTCGTCTATGAGTTGGTCTGTCGTTATGTATGAAATCGGAGATCTGATTGGCGGACATTCGGCGGTCGGAAACCTTTTGATGCGTTTGATTGGTTTCGTTTGTCTCAACCCTTCCGTTCAAAATGAGTTATACATCGAAGCAATTAATGCATTGAAACGAAAGGAACCGAACAATGAAAGAGTCATTACTTTGAATGACAGACCATTTATGCCGTTAACTGAGGCCAGTATTCTTGAGACACTTCGCATCGCATCCTCTCCTATCGTTCCACACGTTAACAGAGAGACGACTTCCCTCGAGGGTAAGAATCTCCCAGATGTTGTTGAGAGTTAATCAATGTTAATCAAGATGATTTCAATTTGATATCTCAGGGTATGAGATAGAAAAGGGAACAATGGTTTTGTTCAACACTTACCACTTGAACACATCACCTGACTATTGGTCGGACCCCCAAAAGTTCAAACCTTCCCGATTTGTGACGAAGAATGGGAACGCCAGCCATATATCAAAACCGGATCACTTTTTCCCCTTCTCTAGTGGTCGTCGCGCGTGTTTGGGATACAAAATGGTTCAGACGATTGCGTTCACAGCCATCGCTAATCTGGTCCTCAATTTCGAAATGACTTCCCTCTCAGACGAACAACGCTTTGATATGAGTCGACAATTGGCCCCAAAAGGATGTCTGGCATTGGATTTGTCAGAGAAATGCTTCAAAGTCTCTCTCATTCCAAGGACTGACTGAAAAATAATTTATTATTTTAGATATCAAATCACTTTTTATGTCTAATTCAAAGATTAGAATCTCTTTTTTCAATCTATTTCTCAAATAATTTTCCCAAACTTTTAATTTTTCTTAATTTATACAAACCTTTAGAATTCAATTCAATTCAATTATCTTTTTCTTCATTTAAATTATTATTAGATATAATTTTTTTTTATTGGTTTTGGTTTAAATGGTTTTCGTTTAGTTATTAATTATTTCTGGTTTTATTCGAAATGTGTATTAAATCAAAGTTTTTATGCCATAATAGTATTGCATTAATTGCTAGTTTAGACTGAATTTTAATAAACGTTATCATCGAATTGTCTTCACTTAACTTTATTTAGCAAATCCTGCAAGGTATTCATGCGATCACATCAGAGTATGTATTAATTTGTGACAAGTTCTGGGAAAACTATAAGTATCTTATCAAGGTCATTCAACATAAGGAAGAGGATCAGTCTAATTATTGCAACCTTGCAAAATTCTGAGAACAGAATATATGTTATGATTGTCACGAAATTGTAGTAGTACTGCAAATTAGCAAATTAGCTAGGTCTGTCTCATAGGTCTGATAGGATCGATAATAAGTCATATCCAGTTGAATGTGAATGTAATTGATTGTGACTTTTTTCAAGAGACCATTAAATTGATATGATTTGGGATTTTCAACATTCAAATGACTTTCGGACGACCTCTTTTTGATCCCCTCTCAAATGACTTTGAATTGTGCGACCCTTGGAGTGGAGCACCGGTTACTACGGTTTGCAGAGGTGTCACAGAATATGATAAACGATTCATTCGTTTTTCAAATCATTTGACTCTTTGTGAGCACCGGTTGAGTCGAAAATTAGATTTAATGGAAATATTATTTCATATTTATGTCAGAGATTTTCAGTCGATTTTATTTATTATAAAATATTTTCCTGAAATTCGTTTCAAATAATTACAAATAATTTAGTTTTTATTCATTAGAGAGTCGTCTAAATTGAAATCTCATTTATTTTAAGCAATAAATCAAATATTGATTCAATTGATTCCTAAAGTGATTTATAGATAAAAATATACATTAAGTCCAGTATTTGTAACAAATGACTATTCATTTGAATCGACAAATAATTAACAAAAATTAGTTTCAGCGCTAAAACTATTCATAAAATAATAAAAAATTCATAGAATTTGTGGTCAAAAGCAAAACATTTTCTCATTTAATGCATTTCAGGCGTAAACACATTCAGACGAATGCTTTGGATTTTGGTGTGAATTGTCGTAACACTTATCGAAATATTTCGTTGATTTCTGACTATTAATAGAGTTATATAACTGAAGAGCAGCCAAATGTAGTTTCTCCAGAAAGTCTGTCACTCCATAAGAGGCCATCCAATTATAGGCCGGAAGAGGAAACGCAGCTCTCGGGTCATCAAAGTATGTCAAAAGATAATCAAATCCGCACTCATCGAATGAAGTGTGAGGTTTGATCACCATTTGGGACGAGTATGACATTACTCTCACGTGTTGGGGATTCTCCGGTATATTCGGGTGTTCTATAGATTTTGAGATTAAGACCATTACGTTCTGATGGACATCGACTCGAGAGCGCCGCAGATATACGTATTCTCTTGTATTCATCGGATACTAAACAAATCAAATGTTTAATTATTTATTTAATTGAAAACAAAATTAAAAGTCATTACCGGATATCTCATAACCCAATGAAGTACTTCATTACCGGAGTCTTCGCTGTCGTTACGATTTTTGTCGGGAATTATGGACTCCTTTTCGATAACATCTAAAGTGATGACCAGTTTATCCCATGTTTTGCGAAATTCAGTATCCATTTGAACCCTAAAGAAAGTTCGCGCCGGTATGTCATTGAATGTCCCAAAAACTACATTCAAATCAAAAGACATTAGTCTTAGACATCAAACAAATAATTTTTTTGAATCAATACTTTTGTATTCATAGAGAGAACTGTTGGGAACAGATCTGCGCCAGAGTTTGAAGTCATCCCTTGATATGACTTCTTCCCAATCGAATTCATTTTCAAGAGATTTGTCTTCAGTTTCTTTATTCTGAGTCTCAGCCGAAACCGAAAATGAAGTGCTTTTCGAGAAGTTATCGCTTAAGTGACTGTTTCTGTTGAGACCACATCTTTGGATAACTTCAAAGTCATGAACCGTTTGATTGATGTCCTGATCGGTAATCCTCTGATTCTCCCAACAAAAGAGACCACAAACGGCAGACATGAGACACTTAACGGAGTCTTTACTCTTATTAGGATTCAATCGATTCCTGATTGAGTTGAGAGCTCTGGTCCGAAGTCTGTCCAACATTTGAGACATCATTGCCTTCGCAGTCGCTTCGCTATAAATACGATTATAAAGACCACAGATTTGAGCCATTCTTCTGAGTCTTAAACTCATGTAAACATTTGACTGTTCCCTCAAAAGGCGAACAAATATCAAAAGTTTTTCATTGAATTTGTCTTTAATTGAATCCCAAACAGTGTTTTGTCCGCCATTTGTCCCGAATTTGTATTTGAAGTTTTGGTAACGATTTGTATTCAATAAACGGATCCTCTGTTTGGCCAGAGTTTGGTTTCGCAACTGATTTGCGATTAAAATATGGTTTGAATTGAAAAACATTTCTTTAATTCAGTTTTTCATTCATTTCATTGAAATTAAAAATAATTTTTGTTTTGACTAAACATTTGGTAAACATTTCTTTCGTCCATAAATTACGATAAGATTTGAAGAGTTTTGTCAATAGTTTTGATTTGAGAGAAGAGATGTCACTTCACTTGTGGTCAACAAATTCATGTCAAACATATATTGACCGCACTATTCAAGTATTCAAATAACTTTATGACCAAGGTAGTAGCTAATAGGTAATAGGATAACATCAAGGGTAATACCAAGACTTGGTAACCAAGTTATCCTTCAAATTAATTATAACAATATTATCTGAATTGGATATAATTTAGACATGAGTTGAGTCTCGAGTCGAGGGGTTTCTCAATAATGTTTAAAATGAATGTCTCGTGACTTACAGTCAATTCAATTGATTTTTTTAATTCGATTTTGTATTTGATTTTGATTTCAAATAAGAGTTTTATCCGTCGCTTAAGTATTGCATAAAATAAGAAAAAATTATCTCAAATTTGCGCCAAAGTATGGCTTCTTGTGGTCAAAGGGAATACGATTCTAAAGACTTAGGCGAAGATCGACCCGAAAGGGATACGTTTGGAAGTCCTGAACAGAGTTCTGATGAAAGTCCGGAAGAGAATCGCGAAAACATTCAAAACGAGTCTCACTTCACTTCCGATGAATTCCTCCGAAGATGTGATTCCGATGAAGAATCGTTCGCCGAATCCGATAACAATAATGGGATTCAAATCAATTCGGGGGACAAACACTCGAATGAGAGCCAAAAAAATGACGTCAAAACTGAATCCAAAGACACTGTTATCGTGTCCTCGAACTCAACGGGAGATTCTTTGAACAGAACTCAGACCCAAACCGATAAAAACCATTCCTCGAAGTCAAGAGACGATCGTAAGCCGAAGAACTACAAAATGGCGACCAAATGGGGCGAATCGGTCGGCATTACTGACTCCAAGGGACGGCCCAAACGTTTGGTGAATCTCTCGGAAGTGAAGAACTATATTCCACTCAAAATGAGATACAAATCTGAGTTCAAGTTCTACTTCTCACTCATTGACTCCCGTTATCCGCAACGGTTCCGGAGCTACGGCTCAGAGAAGCAGAGATGGCGTATGCGATACAACGTCTTTGTCGACGGACTGTGCGATCCGATGAAGAAGTTTGACTCAATTCTTCACGTGGGAGAGATCATCATCTACTTCGACATCGCGAAGAGTATGTCTCACCCGTATTACGCCAACTGTTCCTTTTATGCCAATTACAGTCCAATGGAGAGGAACGTCGACACAACAAAACTGACGCGACTTATCTTCCGTCTCCACGACGTCCTCACCTCAAAGCTGATGCTTCAGCTCAAGTTTCCCGTCGACGCCAAGGCTTTCAGACACACGGATCAGCTCTACTCCAAGTTTAATGAACGCCAAAAGGAAATGATGGATGAGTTGCTATACATCCAGAGCAGGCAGTGGTCTTCGGCCGCCAAATGGCTGTCTATTGATCCCAAACGAAAGAACGACAAAAACATCGCTTTCGGTCGCCTATCGATTGACTACAAATCGGAAAACCGAAAGACTGACGATCGGAGGCGCAAACGATCGACAAATATCGTCAGAAATGGTGAGGAAAGGGTTCGTTCCGTTCCTGACAATAGATTTGTTGGCAATCGATTGGATGACTTCCAACACAACCAAAGAGGCGAAGACAGGACTGATCGACGCTTCTCCGACTCTCATAACCAAAGAAGACGTTACCCTTCGAGCCGAAGAACAAGTGATCAGACACTCATATCGAGTCCATTGCGAGATATGAGTTCGGGTTTCAACCAAAAATGGGCCGACGATAGGATTCAAACAAAGAATTTGCCCCAAAAGACAAATCAGAGGAGAAGTCGAAACTCAGAGAGAATGGAGGCGTCCGACAACTCAGAGGTCAGACCTCTCAATGGGTTCAGAGGCGGTCGCAGAGAAGAACGTCGATCGCGACCGAAGACAAGACGTCATTAGTCCCGAAGTTTTTGCCTTTTATTTCCATTTCAATGATTTTCAGTCCATTTGACGACTATTTTGTTTAAATTCTTTAATTTGTCTCTAATTTTAAGGAATTTTATTTAAATTCTCATTAATTTCATTTGTATTTAACGCTTAGTTTAATGTTTAAGTCATGAAAACAGTTTTGATTCAATCCTTTTCTTTACGATTAAATTTAATTTTGAGACAATTTTTTGTATTTATTTTAAAAATAAATAACTATTTTCTTAACTCTAAGTCATTGACAATAAGTTTAAAAAAAACTTCTCAGACGTAATCATGTCTTACGAAGAAGTGGTGATTCACTCAAATCGATTGAAAGACTGTTTTTCTTAACTGAAGGCTTCGCTAACTGGAAAATGAACTTAACTAAATTGAACTAGCTCTCTTTTTATAGCACTTGTAACGACTTAATCAATGAATTGTTAGGGAAAGGGATAACCCGTTTTTTCAATTTCAATATTCGATGTTTTTTCTCATAAAACTCATAGAAATTGTGCCGATTTTGCGGATCTCTTATTGATGTCTGAGTTTTTGAATCACTATTTCCTAGAAATTAAATCAATAAATAAAAGCGAAAGCAATACATAATTGGGTTTCGAGAAAAGCCAATAATTTTATTGTTCGCAGATATGAGTAAAATATCCATAAAAGTCATATAATTTATGGCCAAAAATGTGAATAGTTTTTGGTTTTGAAGCAAAACCGCTAATAAATATATAGCCAAAGGCTCTCAGGATATAATACCAGATGAAGGCATTCAATAAAGTCTTTGAAATTTTGACTTTCATTCAACACTCTATTCGAGATAAATCCATATTTCAATTTGAGTAAGGTTATTTACAAACAGGTATTCAATCAATGGCTCCATTTAACGAGAACTTCATATTGTGTTTAAATGGGCAATAAAATGATCCTGCATTCAATCAAAGCGGTCAATGTTTAAATCACTAACGACTTCAGTTGACAGCGACGGGGGGTTCGCCTCTTATTAGACAAAACTATGGTTTGGCGACAATCCTTTTTGGCAACTCTTCTAATATAAGTTGAAGAGCAAAAAAAAAATATCTAAAAAGATTGTCCTAGCTCACAGCTCACAAGAGCACAAACTTTAGAGCCAATGGCAATATTGGAGATAAATGTTGAGCCAAATGTTGAACACTTTGGCTATTCTTTGAGAACAAACGATAAGATATCAAATGATTTATTGTTTTTCTATGACATACAGTAAAGCAATTAATAAATAATTCGTTTCAATTAAACTAATCTAAAGTGTGTTTCGATTAGAGTTTCAAAAAACACTTATCTCTAAACAAAAACCAATTGGTTTCTCATAAATGAGAGCAAATAGAGACTGAATTTTGAAGTTTTGATTACTTTTCTTCAAACAAATCTATTTTTGCCATTCGTTTCAAATAAATTCATATAATTTTTTGACATTCAATGACTTATACCTATCGTTAAAAATTATTTTTTAAGAATATATTTATAATGGATTTCGATTAGAAAAACGAATCGGAATTCTCACGAATTAATTGTTTTGAGTGTTTGGGTTTGGTATTCATGTCTGACAACTGAGTGAATAATTTGAGTTAATTAAAGATTTCTATTTAAAAGCAAAATAAAAAACAAATTCACAAATAGTCAAAAACAGTGGTCTTCAGGTCATGCAAACTGTGATCAAAAGAAATTCAGACACCTTTAGGCTAATCCACGATTAGTTTTGCCTGAGTTACTGCTTTTGACTCATATAAAAATGCCAAGTTCAGTTACGCTATAATTAAGGCAAAGCTGTCATAGAATATACTGATAAGAAAAGTACACTTTTTGTACACTTTTTGTCACTTCAATTACTCGTATTATAGTCTTCTTAGAGAAAGCTTTAATGACAAGTCGTAAAGTTATCATAGCTTTGATGGCCTCTACCTTTTCCTCCTCTATTCTCAGGTACCTCTTGGGCCAGGAGTGAGTGGACGGTTGTGTTCATTCTAATTAAGCCACAGCACATCCAAAGCACATCTACAGCACATCTCCAAACGACTATTCGTTTGTTAATTTATTTGGGTTTTAGTGAATGCGGTTATTGTCGTCAAAAGAGTAACGAATTGGTCACGCCTTGTGTGCCTTGTGTTGCCCCCAAATTGCAATACAGGAATCGCATAAATACGTTCACTTATCGGTGTCTACCCTTGAAAAGGCCAAAAACCACTTCAAAACAGTTTAAAAATGTTGAATGTCTTCGGCAATAGTTAGGGACAGAGTGAGAACGAGAGGCTCTTTTCAAAATATTCTGCACTAAACTTGACTTTTAAACTATTATCGATTCCAAGAAATGCCTAA
This sequence comes from Tectocepheus velatus, assembly GCA_034700625.1. Lineage (NCBI taxonomy): Eukaryota > Metazoa > Arthropoda > Arachnida > Sarcoptiformes > Tectocepheidae > Tectocepheus > Tectocepheus velatus. The sequence continues at coordinate 14,475 of JAQIXV010000069.1, forward strand.
ATTTTAGTGAAAGAGCGACAAAAGAGCGCAAAACCTCTGCTGTCCTCTCGATATTACAAAAGTGTTTTGCAGTGAAAGCCAAACAATTGTTCAAACGATATGTGATTATCAAAAATATATTTTTCCGATGTTATCATCACTTTTCCCAAAATATATTCATTTATTTTCTATTTATTCACTTTATTTGATGACAAAAAACTCGATTTATTATTATTTTTATGCAAATATAGTTTGAGATAAACTTTTTTATTATTCATGAATTGATTTTTTCAGCGCATAATTAGCGAGAAATTAAAATATATTGTGTGTTAAATGTGTTGGATGTCTATTGTCTTGCATTTGAGTTAATGACAGGCATTGAAGCAAAGCATTCATTAGAGGCAATTGAGTCCAATCTGAGGCCAATAGCTATTTGGCACTACTCTTATCGGCAAAAGAAAATTACATTTTCTCTTATTGGGACTCAATGGCTGAGATAAAGACTCACAGCTCAGTCACAGCTCAGCCTAAGCTTCCGTTCGTAATGTTTATCCTAGCGTAAAAAGTGTGTCCATTAAATATCGTCCACATTTGCTAATATGTTGATAGATAACAATACTGTCAAATAGTGACTACTCTTCCCCTTTTATGGTATTAGACTCTCAACTGATTCTCATTTTTTTTTCTCTGTGACCAGAGTTAGCCCTTCTTTAGCGGAAACAAAATGTTTACTGTATTTCTGGTTATGGTGTTATGGTGTGCGGTATTTATTCGGTATATCTATAAATATACTGAGTTTTATGTTTGGCCGCCTTTATTGTCGTCGTATTAAATAAAGTGTTTGTCTGAGACTTGCCTTTTGTTATTGTTTGAGTCGACACCCATTTTGTGATAAAAACTGCGAATCAAAAGACTGTCAGCTCTAGTGTTGAGGACATTGTGAATGCCAGTCACCGTTAGCATCATTTCCGGAATATCGAATAGTCTGTGCGACACAACCGGAGTCAGAATCTACTGCAGGCCCTCTGCACAGCACTAGCAATAAGTCTGAGCCCTAATATAATAAATGTTAGTAAATGAGGAATCGGTGTTTGCGATACCCCTCTCATGATTACAGCTATGAATTCAATAGACTATTCCTATTATATTATACTTTATATTATTTCTATCGTTTCTATCGCACGAACTCTGCATTTGTTGTTATTATTGACGGCAATACTGTTTGACAGACAAAATGCTACCAAAAGACGAATATTGCTTTCGGTGTTGTATTCACTTATAATCCTCTGGTATTGCGTAAGGATTGCTAAAAAGGAACGACTGATAAGCGAGTGCTTCAAATAAAAGACGAACCAAAATAACGAATCAAACGAATAGAGAGATGAGCGGCTCTACGACTCTATCCAACCAATACTTACTGTCTATTATGTCTATTATATACAATTCATTCATCCCTTCGGGAGGTAGCGCTCAGATAAAGCATTTACAGGCATTTACGCCAATTTCCCCTCACATCCAAATGCAGTTTATGACCGCTCCGTCTCCTAGAGTGGATTTATTTGGCTGGAAGTTGTGATAAAGGATCAAGAAATAAGTTGACGCACTCGACTGAGTCTTAATTTTTTGCGCCAAATCTTATATACATTAGACGTCGGACTACAACACAATCTGACAATTCTTTACAATTCTTACTTCAAATCAAATTATATAATGAATGAAAAATAGGGCACAACTTCTCTCTCTATACTCTTTCAGAGCGGCTCAATAGCATCACAGCTCAGCACAAGAGTAATGCTCTTACAGTGCGTCAGTACAACCCCTTACAGACCTCTTTCTGGCAAAACTTAATCTGTTGTAAGACTTTCTTTTTTAATTGTTTTGCCTCTAATTTCCTGCCATTGCCTGCCGTTAATGATTCAGAAATAATAATTAGAAAATTATAGCGAAATGACAACAATATTAGACCCAAAAACCAGTAATAAAAGAGAATTATCTGAGCATTAACTCCATTGAAAAGATATGCAGTTCTCTCATCAAAGTCTATATTAAAACTTATTTGACTATCGCTTTCCTTTATTAAGATATTATAATTTCTATTGAAAGTCAAATTTAAAGGTTTCAAAGCTTATAGTTTCGCTTTTTTACGTTAAACGTGCGTTCATCAAGCAAGACTTTGCATGCTCATTATTTTTCAATTCAATGTTTTCAAGTTTTCCAATAATAATATTTTCAGTCGAAATTAAAATTATCTCTTTCTTAATAAGAAAATCTCACTCTAATCTATCAAGCTGAAATAAATAAATAAAAAGGACCAATTTAATGTGAAAACCACGATCATGAAAATATGAATAAATTTTTAGTGATTGCTTGTTCTTCACTGTAATGCACACAAAGTTGCGATAATAGAGAATATGCTGAGAATGAAGTCGAGGCAAAGTTTGATGAAAACCTTCTCATTATTATCTTTTATATGACTTAATATGTTTTGCACATCCACTGCAACGACTGTATTAGTATTTATCGGACAAACTGTCTGTCAATGCAAAAGTCTAATGCCATATAAAAGATGAAATGTTTAGATAACAGCGTTTTGTGGCGTTTTGTCTGTAATTCTTAATAACTTTTGGACCGTCGGAGGGAGAACTGGATCGCTCGGCATCACATCGCTCGGCATCAAACTGAGAGCTCGGCTTCTATTATGAAAAGTAGAATATGGCTTATAATGTGTTCACACACAGAGTCACCGGCTTTTCCAGTGAACGTATGACTCACGGAATCAGAGTTTTGTATTACTTGTAATTCACTTGTAGTCTGTATTTAATATAATTTAATATAATATGAATCAGTGATCGCAATAACCTCCAGCAGAGTCTCAAACTCAGGCATAAGCAGTCATAGGCTATAGTTATGCTGTTTTACAATTTATATCCCATTTTGACGTCAGACCAGAAATTTAATAACAGAACCGATTATAATCATTAGCATCAGTTGGGAGGGAAATGAAAGCACTCCGGACTGCCTTTTATTACACAATCACTAAAATATTATTATTACAACAGTTTATAGAGTTTTTCAATACAATAGTTGCGTATAAAACACAACAAATTGACCCAAACGACCCCTACCGACCCCAATTCTTCCCCCTTTCGACCCCAGTCCGTTCCCCCGTTATACCCGTATGACTGCCAGCCGTTGTTTTATTGTCTTTAATCTTCACATAATAGAAACGACGGGAAAACTATCGAATAAATGCATTATAACTCTGTGGGTGTCTTCACAATCATAATATCCGACTCAACAGAATCATAGCTCTCTTCCACTCTCTCTCTATAATTAGCGTTAATGGCATTAATCGACGTAATGATAGTCGGCCTACACTTTGGCCACCAAATAAATGTCGACTCAACTCAACAAATGTTTAACTGACCATAACTTTAATAACAAACAACTGACCACTGATTACACAACTTTTTTTTAATAACCAATAATAATTTTTGGCAAAGAGCAAGGTAATTAAGTTAACCAAGGTAATCAACTAAAGGTATTTCAAAATAAATTACTTCATTTTAAATGAAAATAATTATACTTTCAAAAGAAAATATTCAATTTTCACGCAAACAGGAAAACATTTGTGTTGAGCTCCCAGTGTGTGAACAAAAATTAGCTTGCTCAAACCTCTAAAAGATGCTAAATATCGGTAACCGAAGGCGTTTAGGGACTTAAGTGAAAGTTTAAAATATAGTCTTTTTGAGAGTAAACTTGTTTTTTCATTTCGTAATTATTATTATTGATATTTGTGTTAAGGCATAGCATTAAGCAATGGAAATGGCAGTACTCTTAGAGTCCTCTTATTTATGCAAAACAGTTGTGTATTTGATGCGAAAAAGAGTATCATTTCTGGTGTAAAGACAGTTTAGTTTTGTTCATATATTTCAAGGATTCAAATGCGAACACCTTTTTGACGTCAAGGGATTTTCAGCTGTTATTTAATGTTTATATGCAAAGTATAGCGTCTGACACAACCCATCATCAGTGGAGCCAATATTGAGAACGAGTTGAGAGGCAAACACTTTGAACGCCGGGCTTAACATCTTTTGAGTCAATCTTTTTAGCAAAGGATCAACTCTTGACTAAACTCTAAACTCATCGCAAAATAAGCCAAAAAAGTATAGACTTGAGTGAATATATAGAGAATATGTAAATTTGGTTGAGTTTGGCCTCACTCAGGCTCTGACTCTGTGCTCACTTTTTGGCTATACCTCACTCGTTGCATAATGCATGAATCGGCGGCTGATCTGACGGTTCTGTCAGTGATGACAGTACTTCCAAATTTCCTGACTTCCGTCAAATCTTAGGCACTTTCCTCTTAAGTAATTTACGTATGGATGAGACCATCAAAACTCAGAATCCAATACAGAAAGCGATCGAATGATAAGAAAATTGTAATAAATTTAGTAAATAATAGTAAATAAAACCATTAAATGACAAAATGATTAAATGCATAAATATTTTCTTCAATTCAATTGTAAATATCGAATAATAATAAAAATATTAGATAAGAGACTATTATTTAAATATTTTATGATTTGACGAGAGATTACAACAAAAGTGACATTGGTAATATTGGTAATTTATTGTAATCAACTAAAATTATTTACTCATTATCTTCATTACAAACCGTTGAGTCAATTGTGAAAAGCTATTGAATTTTATGCCTCTTTTCTTAACAATTGAAAGCATTGGTGTTTTGACCCCATATTAAGAGTCATTTATATCGATTTCTGTGCGAATTGATTGAATTGGAGGCCAAATATGAAACGATTATTCGATAAATTGTTGAGTCGTTTAACTCAAAGTTTGACTGAATTTTTGAATTTATTTGAAATATGCGATCAATCACTCGAATAAAAAACTGGAATAACTTTTTTTTCGCATAATAACCATTGGTTGGGAGTAGTGCTCAATCTTAGTGCTTATATAAATCCCATGAATATCAAATGAAGGCGAAGTGTTGGCCAAAGTGTTCACATCTTTTTCTGAAGGCATTATGTGTTGTCGTCGACGGCGACAGTCGAGCAGTCATTGAATAGCAAATTAATGTCTGTCTATTTCTTTGCATAATATTCACTATTTTATGAATTCTAACGATGTTTTCCTTCGATGCAAATCCTTTGCCATCAATAATGCTTTGAAAATGCTTTTGTTATTTGGCTCTCATTTATTACTCACTACTTTCTCAGCTCTTTTTTTCGCCTCACAATAGGAATACTTGAAAATGTGTTCACACTTTTTGATACTTTCTCTCAAAAATAATTTACATTTTATTTCATTGAATTTTATATATTTTGTTTTGAAACCCATTTAAGTGTTAATCAAATGGAAAAGTGATACCCAAGCGATGGGCTCACCATAACATATATCATGTTTTCGCTGAGAAAAACATAAGATTTATTTGAGTTTAACGCATATTTTTTTCACAGAGTTTACAAGTTTATAATTGATCGTGTTCGTTCATCTGACATGACTTGAACTTGCTATTTTCCAATTAGGAGATTGTTAATTGTTTCAACAAGATTAATTATAACATTTTAGTATCTTTTGAGAGAGAAGTGTTCAGTTTTTTTTAATGTCTGGTAAAAATGATCTTGCGCATTAGTATATTCTTAATTCGTTTGACTTTTGAGTGAAAACTATACTAATATTTATATTGAATTTTAGTATTCGTTGATTTGAATGTGGGTTTTGTTGAGACTATTATTCCTAAAAAACGGGATTATAAGCGATACCAGAGATTCTGATTTCGATTAAATATATTTTTTTTTTAACTTTCTCTCATATAATGGCAATCATTTTCTGATCACTTCTATATCCATTTACTGACACGTAGGGGGAAGTCGAGGGGAACGATATATATTACGCGAAATTGCTTATAAGGCATAGCTATGTGCTGTTCAAAGAGAATTGTATTGCATTAAACTTAAAAATATATACTATAGTAATAGCAGAAGTAAATCGTTTGCGTTTATATATTACTGTATTTTTGATGGAAAGAAGAAAAAAGAGCACAACGTTATAGAGTTCCGATTAACCTTATCTCTCACTTGAATAAACGGGGAGAAATTTTTTTTTCAAAAGCGACAGTAAATGACTTCAGCAAAACATTAAATGCAGATTGAAATAGGAATACATGTATTACTGAATATCCAATAGAGGTGTCAGTCGGCAAAGGCGTTGATTTTATGCACATCTGAATAGAGTTAAGAATATATGAGAAGATTGTATACAAAGATCAAAATGAGGAGAGAGAGAGAGAGAGAGAGAGAGAGAGAGAGAGAGAGAGTCTATGATCGAAACGATTGAGTAAAAAATGGATTCATGAGCTCAATGTTAAATAGGCGTGAAAATGGATTTTTCATCTCTTATTTCGATTTCTTTTACATCTGATTTGAGGTTAAAACTATTTTTGATATGATATATGCCATAAATGCCATTAAATTACAGTATTTTTCATTTGGAGACTCACTGTTCGGATGAATGAAATGAAAATCAAGATCTTTGAGGCGTTTCGGAGGAAAAACTATTTTATAAATTCTTTTAATGTTTTTTCGCTCCACTTAATCATCAATGAATACAAACCATTAAAAGTGATATCAAAGTGTTGTAAAGAAAAATGAAATTAATAAATAATATTTCTTCTGATCTAATATAGAGTGAAAATTGTTTCAACTTTTTAAGACTTTTTTTAAGACTTTCTTTTTTTTTTATAAACGAAGTATTTGTTCGGAAGATATTATTTATTTGTTTTGCTCTGAATCTAAGATTTTAAGCTTCGGTTAAATTATTGCCATAATAACTCAATTTCAAGTTTTAAGCCATAGTTTAATAGTTTGGATAAACAGAAAATAAATTAGAAAATAAGAATCCAATAGAGTTTTTGGCAATTCTTGGCTCAGAAGTCATTAAATTTTTTCTATTATTTGATTTCCTTTTCGTTAATCATTTAGAAATTGAATGATCGGATCAGATATGAGAGTCTCAACGATTGGTGCTCTGGCTGTGGCCCCAAACCATTGTCAGCCATCTTTCAATTCTGTAATAGAGTATAGAATTGGAGAAATTTGATGTCGTTCTCAGCGATCCATAAGTAAAATTTCCGCCAAAGAATGGTCTCTATTATATAGAAAAGAGTGTGAAATAGACTATTATTAGTGTTTTGTGAGATTCTGTTTCTCTCTGGCATTCATTCAATGCTAAACTGTTGTCGTTTTTCGGATAATTTATTCTGAAAACCAGTGAACCGGTAAGCGTTGCGCTCAACACTCAGCACAGATTTCGGCACAAAAATTTTTGGCGACTCTTAATATTTGTCAATCGGGGACAGAGTGAGAGAGAACCGCTACAAATGCTGTTCAAATCATATTGGGCTCAATGCTTGACCGACAGACCAAATCGACATGAGTTTTGTCAAACACTTGAGCGTTGGCTACACTTTTCGTCTCAAAAATTACTGCTAAACGAAATTAAATTTGAGAATAAATGCAAATATTAAGTGAATATGAGTTGCGTTTGAATTATCGCTGCTTTCAATTGTGTTTTCAATACATATGACAGTCAAACGCTTTGGGAAATTCACTTTCCTATCGCTTTTTGACAACAATAGCGACGACAGGCAGAGTGTATGCGCTCCTCACTCTTCATCTCAATCTGACTCTACTTTTCATATGAATATCATATTTGACTAAAAAATTAATTATGAGTTGATCTCTATTTGAGTTATGCTCGACTAAAATCAACACACAATTAGTCGACTCTTTTCTAATCTAATAACACTTTTTTTTAAATCAAATGCATTTATAATTAAATTAAGAATCGGTTATTCCTATAATTGTCTGTCCCTTAATGTGTGAATCCATTTAATGATTCAATTAAGTCGATGTGCACTCAAACTGTTAACTAATTTAATGATAAAAAGAGGAAAAAATTAAATTTTTTTTCAAAACAACAGATCTGGTGTTGAATCATAAAAATGATTGTTAGAGTCCATGGCTTTCGATGTATTTGTTTAGTAAGCGTTAGGCGTTGAGCGACAAAATCCGATAATATATCACTAGAATTGATGATATAATTAACGTTACAATCAATTAGTATTAGACTCTGAGACACATCATTACTTTCAGTTCTCATTTTCATCAGAGTTTAACATTTAATAAGTTTTCTTATGGCATAATGTTTGAGTCGGCACAGCATGTGTCGGCTGCGGTCACAATCTCGGCCTAAACTGTTTTTGATGGCATTTCTTCGCCAAAACAATTCTTTTATACAAATATATCATATTTTTAGTTAACTTTTATTACCAGTTATACCGATCTGTCAATTGTTAAGAACAGGAGGAAAGCCTTTTCCAACCCTTATGTGTGAAAATAATTTATACATAAAATATATTATTGTAGTGATTGATGATATCGTTTGGGATTATAACGTCATTAGCCTTTTATAAGCACTAAATTGTAATTTATTTTATTATTACTTATGATTCATACAATTGTTTGGTTAAACTCTTCTCTTCATTACAATTACTAATGACTTAAATAATTGACAAAAGATTAAAATATTATCATTCAGTTGAAGAATATAATTGACAAGAAAAGAAAGTTCCCAACAATGCTATGGAAAGATATGGTATGTTATGGACTGGTATTTCGATTAATGATCGAAAAAGAGATCTTTGAGAGGACTGGCCTTTTCTCAACATATTCATAGTCGAGGCGCCACTCATTGAAAAGCAGTTGGAAATGGTTTTGTGTTTTGTCTACTGTTGTCTACCCTATGGTCAAGACTTCTGAAGTTGACTTCATATAAAGCATTTGGAAAGTCATTGGAGTCATTGCCTATTCTGTCGGTGCCTTTTGTCCGATGCAAAGGATGAACGCATGAGGAGTTGCAAAGGTGTAAAAGTTAACTAAATGTGAACTAAGAGACCAACAGTCGACTTGTTATGCGCTTACTTTGGATCCATTCAGTGGTGAAGTGACTCCACTTATGGCAGTTATAGTGTATTCGTTCCCTTTTCACAATTCTGTTGACAACTCGCATATGTCACTGAATCAATTTGCGTCTCACTGGACACGTACTGACTCTATGTACTCCAATATATACTACTATAGTACTGGCGCTACACAACTCAAACGCCACTAGACTTCAAATCTATTCACTCAATTTCCAGAGCTATTCAAATGCAATCACTTTAACAGTTGTGCTGTTTTGCGAATATAATACACAATACAACTGCTTATATACTACTCTTGTCTTTTTTCACAAAATCTCTCTCTCTCTCTCTCTCTCTCTCTCTCTCTCTCTCTCTCTCTCTCTCTCTCTCTCTCTCTCTCGTATTTTATACTCTTGGTCTCTCTTTTGATTCTTGATTTTTGTGTTCGACTCTATTGTTATTCTTTTGCTGTAAACGTATGGAAAGCAGTTAAAAGAGTGGCTCTTAATCGGTATAATCAGAGATTTAATGCGAGAATTATTGCGATCAGTAATCAATTGCGAGAGCACTGGTGGTTATGCTGGCAGTGATTCGGTACTAGTTTTGCTTTATTGCCATTCATTGTCACTGGGATTTGAAGTCACACTTTCGATGTTTATTATTTGGTTTTCATGGATTGAATTGAGACCCAAATAATATGACGAACGCCTATCACCCAAATGAACCGAAATAGGCTTAAATTGAAATCAGATATGATTTAGCAGTTGAGCACTGGTCTCATATGCACCCCATTTCTCGGTGATCTCTATCGCGAAAAGACCGGATTTGTGGTGACGTCACTGATTGACTGGTATTACTATCAATAAGACTGGGCATCACTACCGATCCAATGACACACTCTCTTATAATATCAATAGCAGATACAGAGTATAACAGCGCATAACACGTGCCGTCATATCTTTGAAACGCGTTTGACTTATCTCTGTATATATAAAATATCGGGACCGGCATCGCAGGCATCGCAAGCATTGGAGTCAGTGCTGCCATAACAGGCAAAACAGATTCAGTCTTCGGGTATTCGTTGTCCGCTTCCGTTCCAACGATAGTGACAAATGACATCGAAATCATTGTATGCATTGAAACTCGATTTACACCATTCTTCAGATCTAATGCACTACACGATAGGATACGGTAGTAAATGCACTGATCATTACTTCATTGACTTTATCGGAGACTAACACTCAATTTGGCCCTATTTTGTGCTCATAAACACAAACTCAAAAACTCTTTTACAATATTAAGAATTCACTGAAAATCTGAAAAATTTGATTTGAATTCGAGAAAAGAAAATTTGAATCGAAAGACATTTAAAGTCATCCAAAGCCTTGACATTCAATTACATTGAAATTCTGGGTTCAATCAAACGTTAAAATTGGTTATCATTTTCTCATTTTGTTTGTATTTCACTTCAAAATACAAACATTTCTCAAAACTTTTTGTTATTTTTGTTATTTTATTGATTGAAAACATTTTATCGATTAATATTGTATACAAAGACACAAATATTGCTAAATAAAAGTTATCGCAAAGAATGTGAAGAATTGATAAATTTTTCATAAAATTCACAAAAGTTGATCGTTAATCAAATTTCTTATTGTTATCGCTTTATTAGAATCTTATTATAATTTTTGCCAATTTATTGCCTTAAATGCAGAATAAAGTGTTTATCTATTCATTGAAGAAAAATTTAATTATAAATTTTCAAAAGAAATAATATATAATCGAGTTATGAGATGGTTATGAGATGTTCAGAAAATTTTAAATTGATTTTCGTGAAGAAGTTAATGTCAGACAAAGACTTACACCGTTTTTAGAGCTGAGCTTTCATTAGTTATCTCTTCTCTGATATCCTTAAACTAAAAAATGTTTTTTTCGATTACTTTAAATTCATTGAAATAAAGCTAATCTTTGAGACCATTTGTGATATAATTTTTTAAAAAAAATTTAATAATATATGCAATTGTGAGACGAGTCTTACACTTAGCTATCATTAATTTAATGGTGTATTTAATGTTAATTTGAAATATTTCTTCCAAAGAGAATACGTGTTATTAAATTGTGTTATCGTTTCGCCGCATAAAAAGCATTTTATTTTACACCTTATTTATATGGTGTGCGATGTGTGGCGTTCCCTCGAGCGCCAATAAGATGCTGCATCAATATCCAAGACAGAACAGACAGCTCTAATAATATAATAGTGATAAATGTTGTCAGTCTTACACAACGTCTATAGTCAACTATATTGAGCTCTACATAATTGTCCCGTTTGTGTTGAATTTGTGACTCTTCTCAATGTTCTGATCGGTCACACCATACAGAGAGTGATGACTTCATCCAACAACACAACCAAAAATCGTTATACACTTTAGACTCGACTATGTTTGAGATGTGTTGGCCTTTCTCTCAAAAATTTCTTCTTTTTTCTGCGTTCGCCACTCCTTTCCCTTTTTTGATGAGAGGAGAGGAGAGGAGAGGAGAGGAGAGAGAGAGAGAGAGAGAGAGAGAGAGAGAGAGAGAACTGGTGATTGACATATAAGTTAAATGGTACAGAATATAGTGTGCGATAGTGTTATTCGTTTATTGAAAGAGAGAAAAGTTGGATCACTAGTGGTGTAAGAAAAGGCAATTTAGTCCTTCTTTTGATACCTGCCATCCGTTATATGTGCTTATAATATATGAGTCGCTCTTTTCTCATATTTCTTTGGTTTGGATACGCTTTAGATGATTGTGTGCTCTTATGGTTGGGTTTACTTACAACAAAAGGGACGCTAACCGATGTGTATAACACATATTGAATCACTTATCCCAATATCATATCATAAATGCATTTCATGTCTTATCGCTTAATATCAATAAACGAATACTTCTTTTCTGTTTCATACAATTTATACGAGTTTAGGGCCGAAGACCGATACAAAAGCCCATTTAATCCAGGGATGACCAAGATCACTCAACCCAATTGTTTGCCGTGACTTTACGCCGGGAGTAATGAATAGAAATTTGAATCCTTAATGAATGGGATTGTTTGACAACAGATAGGAGTGGCCCTCAGCTATCGTCAGCTATCGTCAAACTATCGTTAAACCAACCTTGGTATATTCCGCTCCGAGATAATTGAATACCTTTTGTGTTTAACTTAAACTTTTGTAAAACGAAATGACATTTAGAAATGAAAACATTTAACTTATGAACAAATCTGAGGCCGAACTCTATGTTTAAGTCTTTCCGCTAATAATATATATGTTGGACGGCTTTCAATGGCTCTCACCTTAAATGCAGATAATGTTTGAGTATTTGTCACAAGAAATATCACAATCTTTTCAATAGAAAAATCAATTGAGAATTAAACCCGTATTTCACCGATTTGTTTAAGAAAATTGAAATTTGAGGCCTTCGCGTGTCTCTAATATTTTAATCTTGGCCCTTTTATTTGAACCTTGTATATACAATTTTATTCTATTACAGAAAACAATTGCTTCACACGTGTCTGACTTAAGTCAAATCCAAAATTATTAAAATACGTGTGGTCTCAGTCGGCCACAGATGGCCTGACTCGGCCTCAACAATGTCCGTAAAGGGTAACCCTGTGCCCCCTCCCTGGCAGTCCCTATTTTAATCCCATCTATCTATAAGTCTGTATCACTACTAATATAGCGATTCTTTCCCTTCGAGTGTTTCTCTGCGTTATTCAATTTAATACCATAGAGAGGACAGTCAGCCGCTGTGGCTCTGCATTGGAGTGCCATCGGCTCTAAGAGATCACACATTGGTTTTGATCTCTGAATAAATAGAAGATATATAACAATAACTGAAATCTTCACAAACGATACAATCATTTAATTGTGAATATATTCGGAGACAAACAAACATTGAATTCGGAGATGATTTTTGGTGACAAATCTGGTCGTCAACAGAAACTTATCACAAAAATAGAGGAGAGGAGAGACTGACTGTCACTGAGAAGAGCACATTGTGTGCAATAGTGAGCCATAGCTACCAATGCGATAGTCTTTTGCGATAAAAAGCGATTTTGGTATTTCATGTGATGGTGTGTGGCCTCCGATCCGATGACTGCAATCTTGATTTGCGCTTCAATTAATTCCTGGCAACTGATTCCCATTCATTGGGCGCTAATATAGAGAGTGAATGCCTGAACGGCACTGCCTTTAACTCAAATAAACTGTTAGAATGAAAGCCAATATATTCTTCGGGTTCTTATCTGAAAGCTCTTAAATGGTATCTTTTAATTGCGAGCTATAATTGTCTGCTCAATGTTTTCATAGCAGAGCCAGAGATCCCTTTTGCGAAACGATTTTTCTTCATCTTTCACTCCGACTCTCACTCTTTCATTGGACTCATTGTGTTGTATGAGTTGTTTCTCCCCTTCCCTGAGATCATGGTTTTTGATCCATAGCCCAAAATGAGGCTAATTATTACATTTGATTGTTTCAGTTGAGCGCAAATTGATTTAATTGCCGTTTGGCTTATCTCTAAAAAAATAGTCTCGTCGTTAGTCGACTCCTATTTTATTATTTAATTAACTTTATATTTGGCGAAAAGCAAGAGATCTAAAGACGAATATAATCTCAATTACCAGTTATAAAGTGAAACTAATTTGCCGTTTAATGCATGATATCTATCATATCAGGACTCACTTGTCAAAGATATCCAACAAAAGCACAGCCACTGATTTTCGGGCCCAATCTTAATGGCGTTCCTTCAGTTGCCTTATTCCTTATTTTCGTCTTTTGCTTCAATTAATTCATGTTTTTGTCTAATAAGGCATTCAATTCACGAACTGTGGGCCCATTTGACTTGTGATGACGAGTGCGTTGGAAGACCTTTCAATGATATACGCGTTCCTGTATTGCATCGGAGACCTCCCATCGACACAAATATAAAATCAGGCATTAAATAAAATTTCTAAGAAATTCACAGAAAAACTAACTAAAGATCAAAACAATAAAACATTTTCTTTAATGCTTTGATTTTTTCATACGATTCTCAAAAATATTTCTTATCATTAGTTTTAAGTAATTTGTTTAGACTTTAACTCAAATTTTATGTCTTTTGAATGACTCCAAAGAAATTATTTTTTTTATTAATCGGAAAAAATCGAAATTAAAAAAAAACTTATTTTTTGAAAACAAAAGAGAAGTGATTTTCAACAGATATTCCCCTCAATTGTAATAATAATTGAATCAAAAGTTTTTTGTTTATGAGTTTTTGTGTAAAAAAGAGTAGAAAATACTTAAATTTTTATTAATGTAATTCAGTGTTGATTTGGTGTATAATTCGTGAGCCGTTGTCTGAGTTGGTCGGCAAGTGTTGTGCTGGCAATGGCTCAGTTGCTAAGGAAGCTTTACGTTCATAGTTGATCCTGGTCTATTAGAGATGGGCAAAGTTTCAGTGGTTTCATCCAACTATTGCCAGTCTCACAGCGGGAGAGACCAACAAATTGACTTTAATAACTTGGCCATTTATGAGGTCGCGGATGCGTTGAGGATTTGGATAAATCTGTGGCGATATTCTCTCCTCTTCACTACTGCTGACTATTCCTCACTATTCCTCACTATAGGCCACTTTATTACAGACATTCTCTACAATACTCTTGCAATTCATTCCTCAAACACTGACTTTAATAGAAACTCAATTCAGACTCTATTCACACAAAACATTGAATCGCTTTTTATTTGATTTTTATTTAAGACTTTGTAATTAAATTCAATGATATATCGCTATTATCTCTCTCTGGGCTTATGTTTACTCTTTTAAAAAGAACTGGTTTTTGATATTTTAATGATTAGAACATTAATTATAGTTCAAATCAAATGAAATATTTGTTAATCGCATTACAAAATAGTGTGACTGAGCTCTGAGTAATCACTGTATTCATTGCTATATTGCATATCGATTCCTGTGCTCTACCATTGACTCAACCATTGAGTGTATATTTAATATCAATAAATAAAATAATATATGGAATAAATTCGCGACTCATATAAAGTCGGGGAAAAAAATAAAGAATACACAGAATATACTGAAACACCATATATATAGTGGTCGGGTATGTGTTGACGTCCCGTTGGGCCAACTTTTATGAAATAGAGGTTATTATTAAATATAAAATACAGTAAATACTGACATCGTATGTGTAGTGACGAACAGATTAGGCGACGAATTATATTGAATTCACTCCTCCCTCAATAATTTCTTGTGCCATACATTTCAAGACTAGAGGATAAAGAAGACTAAAGAAGAGGTCATTTATCACAATTCGGAAGTTCTTACAAAAACTTTATTATAAATGAATGAATGTCTGCAACACATACCACACATACGACACACACACACACACACACCATATATGAGCCGATGAAAGCCGAGCGCAAAATAAACTTTTTATTATGAGATATCCCGACGACACTAATATCACTTATATTTCTCCAACAGATTTTCAACAAAAATATATAATAAACTAATATTAAAGCAAAACATTGTTTTTTATTAGACTCAGACTCTACTCAATGACAGTTCGTATTATAATCTTATATAAAGTTTATATGAAATGATATTATTCTAAATAAATACTAATGGTTTGCATTGAGTGAAGGGAACGACACATTTTATTATCACATATTATATTACATGTTTTGAATCTATTCTTTTTTTGACTCAATTTTGATAAATAATATCAATTTTATTGTAAAATATGAAAAAATTTATTTTCTTTTTTGAGCTCCGATTTGTTGATACGATTTTCCGCTGAATTTCAATCTGAAGAATAAGTCTTTGGAATAAAATTTTGTTTTCAACCTTTCGATGAAAAAAATCAATAAAATTCTGACCAAAAGACTAATGATTTTAAGTGAGAATCGTATAAAAGAAGAGCTTCTGTTTGGAAACATTTAGTCGAAGACAAACACAAATTACAAAATTATTTATTTGAGAAGACTTTAAGCGATAGTTATGTTTTGAGATCAGGTTTTCTGCGAATTTTATGTTGAATGAGATGACAATCTTTTTGCAAATGTGTGCTGACTATAGCCTCCGACTAAAGCATTGATGGCTGTGTTGCCAGAGATGGAAGTCATCGATAAGCGCATGAATTAAGTTATTTATTCGCTTTTCTGATGTCGAGGACCACTGAGAAGCAAATAAACGCCAAACAGAAAGTAGAGGACCAGAGCTAACAAAAACATATAAGTGTCGACAAAAACCGATGGTATTGAACAGATTCCCGACATTTGACGGACAATAAAAACTAATTCATTAATAATTCGCTAATATTTGCTCCACTTTTCCAACTGTTTCTCAAATTAATTTACTTTCGCTTCACTTCTAATTGAAGTTTCCATTAGTGAACACTTTGCGTGAGATCTGTTGGAAAACCCATTGTTTGACTTCTTATCTGAATTTCTAATAAAACAGATTATAATTAAATATTTAGGAATCCTGTGGTTCTAGTGAATTATTTCCTGATTATTAAAATTTTTGAATAAACAAAATGAAAACATAATTTCATACTCTATTATAATTAGTGACAATCTATTAATAGAATTCAAATTTTGTTAAAATAAATATTAAATAAAAATCCGTTTCTATGAAAGCAATGGTTGACTTAAATGAAGGCAATTATTACAATCATTTCAATAGTTCTCAGTTTGACGAAAGAGTTACTCAAATATACGATTTTGAGAATCGATTTCCCAATATATTCACGAATATAGAGAATATAATCTCAGGATTTTGTATCGCATTTCTCTTCACATTTATTTTTCTATCGATTATATTGTCTAAAGATTTCACGACTTTCTGCAAAACGTTTTACTATTATTCTCCACAAAACAGACGAATACTTTTCGATTGGTTTAGTTTTCAGAATCCCATCGTTCGAGTGCTCAACAAAATATCATTACAAGAGTATAATCGAAGGATATCTGTCGATAATTACTACAAAATCCTACAAAAATTTGATGCCATCGAAAAAAATATTTTTAAGAATTGTAGAGAATTAGACATAAAACGATTTCAACTAAAAGTCCTGAAATTTCAAAAAGAATATTCGGATTTAATAGGCGTTCCCTTATATGACATCAAGGAATTGAATTATTTGAAGAAAAAGTTTGAAAACATAGAAAAGTTGAAAAATTTGCCGAAAACTTGTATTATAGCCATAAATGAATTGACCGACGATTACAACACCGATAGTGAGACTGAAGTTACGAATCAAATGAAACGAATGAAAGAAATCCGGAAAACAATGATTATTAGCGGCAAAACTCAGCTCTAAATATATTTCTTAAATATAGTCATATATATAGGACTTGAGTTGTCTTTTGAAGTATTCATTAAATTTAAATTAATTTCTGATTTGAAAAGAAGTGAAAAACAAAAATCATTTGATTAGTATTTGAAAAATATTCGGTAATTAATTCGATTTCAATCATTTAATGAGAGGTTCATTACCTAAATAGATGTCAAAAGCGATATGTGTTTAACTGACGGCATATCAAAAGAAACATTTGTGTGACCGCTAATAAATATATAGCCGAGGGCTCCCTATAATTGCAAATTCATTTTTGAAAACTTTTCCAATAATTTGTGGACAGACACAGCCCTTACTGATACCTCAAAACAAGCCTCAAACTGATACCACAACTTATACCACAAAATAATTTTGAAATTCATAACTTGTGATATGAATCGGTTTTGAGTCGACAGTAGTTTCAGTGCTAACTAATGGATGATCTATTGTCGAGTAAATGATATTCGCCATAAAATATCTTATTTTGTTGCACTTAAAGCCTAACCAACAGAATGTCAATTGTCAGGCAAAGGAGTGGTGGCTCTTCTGCTCCGGTAAAAGCATTTATGGCCTTTATTTTAAACGGGCGCTCGTTTTGTAGCTCTACTATACTTATATCGCAAGCAATATATGAATAGTTTGAGTGCCGTATATATGACTCTTTGTTTCGTTTGATTAGCCAAACATAGGTAGAGACGATAAAAGGTAGCATCTAGTTGTAGTGTTAGTAGTAGCTAGCACATTTAACACATTAACTTATATTACTCTAATTGATCTGATAAACGGCACAAATGCTTAACTCAATAGAGTTTAACTAACAATGAGTCCCAAACCCCACTCTATTACCATCGATAGAACACGAGTAGCCAATTGTCAAATAAATGGACGGCATATATAATATGATTAATATATTTATCAACGAATTAATTAGATTTATATATTTTTTATTTAATTTAAATTTATTTGAGATTCAGTGATAGCTTTACAGAGTTTGTCAGGGATTCTGTAAATCAAATGATTTATTTACAAAACTAACAACAGAGCAGTACTACCGACTCTCTGATTGCTTTGTGAAGTGTAGATAACATTTCAATTCAATTGATTTGTGAGTATTTCATATGTACTGATCAGTCGTTTCAAATAATTTACATCAGAATCATATATTATATATAGACTACAATCTTATTGTACAGTAAAACAGGTCTTACTATTGATGTAATCATCACTAATGTAAACGATATTACAAATAGTAAACTGAGTTTAGGGTTTGTGTCGAAGTTTTTCTCTTATTTTTATTTTTTTTAAACTCATTATAAATAAGAAAATAAACAAAAACTAAAAGAGGAACTGAAATATGAGTTATTTTTTGTGACATTTGGTTTGCATTCAAATTAAGTTATTGTTTGTTATATTTTGTCAAAGTTTTACCTCGGATTCCACTAAAGGAATGGCATTTCACTCAACTTTTATGACGTCTCACTATTGTTAAGGACAACTCGTCACAGGCATTTGAGGCCCAGAACTAACCATCAGAGAACCGGCTACTGAATTAGCCGTAGAGTACATAGGATAAGGAGCGGCCAGATTTGCGATGTGGTTGAACAGTGACGGACCCCTATTAGCCATCACAAAGTTGGCTGCGGCCGAACTTAAGTGAGCGGGTGGAGGGCCTCCCGAACCATTCAGGTTACCATTGAAGCCAAAGTGAGGACCTCCGGGCAGACCGAACCCAAAGGCTGCGGCCGGGAAGGGTCGGGCGGCCAGACGTAGTTTCTCTAATTCCGCTTCTTTTAAGCGCTTCAATCATTACACAGACATTAGTTTTGAATATAATTTAAATAATTATTTGATTTTAATTACCTTTTCTTTTGCTCTTCTGTTTTGAAACCAGATTTTGACCTAAAATTCAAATAAAGTTAACAATAATTATAGAATCGTTTTGAGTGATTGTACTATAAGTTGAGGTCTTACTTGAGTTTCAGTCAGATTCAAAGAGCTGGAGAACTCAGCCCTCTCTGCAATAGACAGGTATTGTTTTGTTCTAAATTTGCGTTCGAGTGCTAACAGTTGTTGTGTAGTGAAGGGAGTCCTCGGCTTACGATTGCTTTTGTGCTTTCGAAGGGCACACTTGACGGCCATCCGCGGCGGCTCTCCCGGCTCTGGACACAACATAACAGATATTTCATTGAGTATTTGTCTATCAATTACTTTAATATAAAAACGGTTTAATCGAGAGACTGATCGGTGGACCAGAATATAAATATTTGCAATTCATGACAACAATTCATTAAATATTTTTATGAGCGACTAATTCAGAGAATTCACTTCAAAACTCACTTCTCTTTTGTTTGCTTTTGTTTCGGAAACACAAACATAAAAACAGAGGACTCTAGACATGCAAACCAACCAAAAGTCATAAAAAGCCAATTTTCAGACATTTATCACAATTTGGACTTTTATTGCTTTATATGATTTGAATTATTTGCAAGAATAACATTGAATTGCATTAATTCTTCGTCAAAAGGAATTACTCTCACAAATGAGTTATACGACAAATAATCCGATAATAAGATTAAATTCTGTTCTCTTTTTGGCAATATTTCCAAATCAAGTCCTCCAGAGATAAGAGAAAAGTCAGTCAAAACTAATGAGTTCTTAATGAGTCGATGCGATAATTAATTGGTTAAAAAGCAAATTAATTAAACCCAACTTATTTTGCTAGTTATGAGAGGAAATTGAATTTTCTATTGACTTTCATTGAGTATCAAAAGTCTATTGAGAGTCAAACAAATTAATTTTATATCACATCAACAAATGAGATGAAAATTGGTTCATAATTGACACGCAATAGTCTCATCACTCTCTTTGTATACTCACGCCTACATCACATCACATTTCTCTCTCTCTCTCTCTCTCTCTCTCTCTCTCTCTCTCTCTCTCTCATCATTTAAGATATCGACAAATAATCCCTATTTGACAACATATCAGTGGAATAGCCGTTAACTAAATGACAGAATGAAAGTTATCGCTCAAACATAATATAATACAGTTTTTCATTACAGCAATGAATAGAAATTATCGATGAATAGCTTGCATTCAATTCATAGGCCAATCGTAAAACGCTTTCGGAGTTAAGAAAATCATAAAAATCATATCAATAATAATGAAACAAAATTCTATTGCAATGAATAAATTAAGTGAAACTAAATGTGTTTTGATTGTCGACTAATTTGAGTATATATTTGGTCAGACATTCAAAATGATTTGTTGAGGAAATTTGATGAGGAAAACAATTTGGACGGAATATAATAATAAAAATAAATTAAATAAAGTCCTTTACACTCAACTAAAGGACCGGTAAATGACTGGCATTTAGTGCAACTTTTCAAAGAGAGCCCTTCAGAGACATTCCATTCATTTGAATAAAAGTGGAAAACATTTGGACTAATATATCAACAAAATGACAACAATTAGAACATTATTAGAGATTAACTCATCGCTCAGATTAAGTCCATATATCCCGGGGTGTGAGGCAGTGGTAGAACTGCTCTCTTATGCCGAGAAGGCTTATCACATCCTTTGGGAGTAATTGACCTCAAAATCAATCAGAATATTTCGATACTAAATATAACTAATTAAAGCCTCTTATGTTTCGACAGTATTTGAATTTCTCATCAGTTAAGACTCATTTGTCAAATATTTAGATAAAATTATATCAAGAAATGTGTTTCAATTGTCAATCAACTTATTGTCAGATTATTATCAAATTATCTCTAATTAAAAATTAAAGAAACTAATGATTTGTTATAACTTATAAATAATCTTTGCTTTACCTAATTGTTTGGCTTTTGATTGAACACATGTTTCATCAAAATTATAGGTAAAGTCAAAATTATTGAAATTATGAACAAATAATTGCTTTGATGTTAACTTAAGTAACCTATTTTTCAGTTGTCTCACGATTTTGTCTCATCTTTCCATTAATTTTGAGTTCTTATCAATTGATTGAAAAGAAAAATATTTTAAATAATTTCAGTAATTTTGTAGATCTTATGCATCGATTACTTTGCGTGTGCTTTGAGGCCAACTTAAGCGCTAAGTAAACATCGGATTAAAGCGTTTCGGATGTTTTGGTTTAAAATAAATTTTAAAGACTTTATCAATGAGTCCTATCTCTGGCAGACAAGTGCCACAACCATTCAAACTAACATTTTATATAATTCAGTCAAAAAGGTTTATAACAACTAATTGAAACACTATTTGAATGAAAATTAATTAGTTAAGAGAGAATTAGCAAGCTTAAATTGTGATAGTTAATATTCTAAGTTGATTGAAAGAAACTTTACCTGAATCTCTACACTCGCGGAATAAAAACGGATGACTGGAACCACTCGGATGAAGGGCCTCACCTCCCATCCCACCTGAGGACGTGGCCCACGGATACCATCGATTTTGTTTGCAAGTGAGGTGACCGCCGAAGACTGTCGGTATCAATGATGTGGAGGAGACTATAGCTGGTGTCGGACGAGAATTTAATACCGAACCGATGTTAGAGTTGGGATCGGGTTTGGAGTACTTTGAGTCGGGATCTCCTTTATTGAGAATACTTGTGATAGAAAAGGGTATCGAAGGCTTGTTTCCGACATTTTCATAATTAAGTTCACTATTTGTTGAAACAAAACTGGTTTTAAAGTTTGCCGAAGAACTTAGTTTTTTGTCTTTATTTGCAATAAAACTATTGCTGTTAACAGACGACACATTCGATGGCATCGGAGAGTCCGGTCCAGAGTCTGTATAGTCCACAGTTATCGGTGAGCTTCGGGAGAGTTCATCAGAATCTGATGACATGATAATTGCCATCTCTTTGGTCGCAAACTCTTTGGATGATATGAAATACAACACTTAAACTGATATTCACTTCAGAGAAGTATTGCCGCAAATTGTAGTTTGAGTTTAAAGCCAATCAATAGTCGAAAGCGAAATGTGAGAGAATTTTCTCACAAACTTTAGTTCAATGCAAGTAATCCTATGGCAAGTGATCTCAACTGACGAGGAGCTGATGGGGAGCAGGCGCTCTATCATACCATTGCCTGCCTATTGGCTGCTGTTATAATAGCGACGCTCTTATTGGCAACCATTCAGTTCACTAATTCAGCGAAACCTCCATTTGGTAGTTGAGTTCAAATTCAGACACAATTTTCTTTATATAATTCGCAAACAAAATAAAATCGAGATTTGTTTGAATGAAGAGCTAATGTTTGACTAAAATATCATTAATAGACTTCTCATTATTTTATTGCAATCAAAGAATAAATTAAAATTAAATTGAAATTTGATTATTGTTTTAAAAGTTGCCATTAGTTTGTAATTTCTATTGAATTAATGAAGGCTTTAAATGTAAATCAACTGAACAAGGATAGTTTTTGTATGTTTCTAAATATTGTTTATATTCATAGTTTAATGGTGAAAGGATAAGCCGGGTTAGTATGTTCTTGGATATGCTTAGAATTTCTATTGAATATTTCATATGAAAGCTTAAGGCAATCCTTTTGACAAAACATTAGTTAAAACTGTTTGACTAAAACCGAATCCTTTGAATTGAAAGTCATTTGAAAATTAAAGGACTGTTTCACACATTGTTTAGAAAAACAATGGGATCCGTAGAGCAGATAAAATTGATCTTGCCAACAATTGAATCCACACGTGTCTCAACGCTTAAATCCGCCGAAAAATTATTGAAATAGGGGGTGGCCTCTGTCGGACTCATTTAATCCAGACTCTGACCGCTTTAGACCACCCGTATGTTCCGATCTTAATCCAGACACGTGTGGATCGGATCCTCAAATCCTTACAATTGTTTGCGTTTCGCAAATATTATATATAATGCAAACAATATCTAAAATAAGGATTTCATTTCCGACTGACTCTCACTTCAAAGCATTCGGTTTTTGAGACAATGACTCAAATAATTGATTTTCAAAAGGATTATTAAAATCTAATGATTTTCCAAATCTATGAATGAATGGAAATATTGAGAAATATTTGAAATAATATATTTAAACATTGGTTTGGAAAACATGATTTATTTGATGATTGCCTTGTTCATTGCCTTGTTCATTGCCTTGTTCATTGCCTTGTTTAGTTGACTCATTAATCAGTGACAAACGAGGATTTCATCGAATCAACATCTGGTCCATAGATTTGATTTATATGTGGATTACACGAAAAAAATATTAGAATTTATAAAATATATAAACCAATAGTTTTATTGGTTGTGATCTTCGGGTTTCAAATTACTTGAGAGCAGAAAATGTTTGGGAAAAACACTAATCATTGAAATGTTTATGAAATTCATATGAAAAGAAAAACAAATTAATATGAGTTTGAGCTTTGAATTGATGCCAAAATATATATAAATCTGAGAAAAATGTAATCTTTCATAGAGTGATGTCTTTCTGTTTTGCAATTTATATTAGTTTTATATTCAGTCAAATAGAAGAGAAAAAGAGAGAAAACTTTTACATAGCATTAGATCTCCGGATGTGTTTGATTTGAAGGCAATATTTTTCATATATATTATTCAAACTTCAAGAATCGAGTAAATCGAGTATAACTAAAATATTCAACTTTTTTATAACATATAATATAAGTTATGTGTCAGACAGTGATGTAGTTTCCTCTGTTGTTTGACAGCATCCAAACGATCCAAACCATGTAAACCAACATATGATCAATGTTTGCACCTTTCAGTGCACTCAACGATTTTCGCCTAAAACTTATATAATATTTTGAGTCAAACAACTGCACAACAAATCGTTATTATTATCTCTCAAATTACAGTCTCATTGACTTATTTCTTATTTTGGTAGTCCCTCTGACTTGTCCTGTCTTCTTGTCGTGTCTTCTCCTGACTTGTCCTGTCATGAGAACAATCTGAATCATTGAGGGACAGAATATACTAGTATTGGTGTAATGTATGACATGTGAAAACTAAATTCTGGATATAATGAAAGAGTTTGCTTTCATATCGCTTTAACACATACTGTGAACAGAGAGATGTGTTATGTTTTCACTGTTCATAAAAGTCACACAAATAGAAGTGAAGATTAGCAGCAATTAATCAATCGGTTTATGACAGCAATTCAGGACAACTTGTCTCTCACACTCTCATTAGCAAACATTCGTAAGGCTGTGAATATGTGAGCACAGCCTAAACAGCCTCTTCATAGGGCCTAACCATAGCTTGGTTTGTCTATTCTCTTGCGTGTCTAACAAGTAATGCGATATCAATGCGATAGTGTTTAAGTGCCTCAATGTTAGGACTCAACCATCACTTGCCATCACTTTTGGCAATTATGAGTAGTTATTGAATCGTTAGTTTAAAATTAGATACTTTTTAACAGAACTCCACTTATTCTAAATCATCAAAAAATTTAAATCTCGAAAACTTAATCACAAATAATATATATTTTATACAACTTTTGCCACATTTGACAGAATTGTCAGAAATGGAAGTTTGTCTTCATTGGGATCGCCTCACAATCGCCTCACAAGAACTCCATTCCTTGCGGTCAACGTATCTGATGACAGCACCGGTAAAACAATGTTTCGCTTAAACAGCATATGATTAATAGGAATGTTGTCTGAAAATAAGTCAAATGCGTGAATGACTGCACCGCTAAAGAGGGGGTTATTTTTTAAATATGATTCAAAACTAAAAGCGCCCGAACCCTACAATTAGGTTCGGTATGTGTGGCGCCAAACAGTTTTTAGTGCCAAGAATTTTGACTCAATTTTTATTTGCTTTGAGTCTATAATTTGTTACCTAATTGTCTATCGAGTGATTACTTTCCAGAAGAAGAACAATAACTTAATCAGAAACTAATAGACCGAATACCGACTGAAATAGTAATAAAAATATTGAAATAATTGGAAATAAACCCGTTTTTAGAGGATATTCCGATAAATAATTGGCTGAATATGAGTGAAGTAATGGTTAAGCTTTTGTGGTTAAGGATGTGATTATCTGAAAGGAGTCCAAATAAAAGTCAGCAATCATTGCATTTATTATGGAATCAGAGGCGGACTCTATTATTGTCAGCCAAACTGTTCGGTAATTCTTCACGGATGGGTTGCCGGTCGACAATAGAGTGTCAGACCTTACCATCTGCTATATTCAAGTATCGGAGCGAAACACCATTTTTCCAGTGGACGGACTCAATCCGAGGCATTAAACCAATCAAATTGAGAGCTGAATTCAATCCCAATTCACTCCAAACGAATAGCATTACGTTTTTAGGGCTATATTTCGGTGTTTATGTATTCGTCTATTGTATTGACTGACGGCATATAAATATGGTCTCTGATTGTCAATGGAATCCGAACTCAACTATAACTACATATTCTTATTATATATAAATGAAAGCATTTAAAATTGCTTCAATAGGCCGGTGCACTACTGGTCCTTCCTATCAGCCTCTGTTCAGATATAAAATAGAGTCCAGCTATGAGTTGAAGAGTATCCAAACGTATGGATACGTTTGGAGAGAGAGAGCCCCCCACTGATGAACTTCCGAACAGTTTTTCAAATCTACTAATCTATTGTATAAAAGAGCAATTGCTTTGGACTTATAGACTGTCAAGAATTGAGAATTCATTCAATATATGAAACACTTTTCATATTAGAGGCCATACTCTCCATCAGCCAATGCAAGCAATAGAACTCCCGTTGAGTTTAGTTTAAAAAGTCGTTCCGAAGGCAACACATATTTTTTTATTTCAATACTTTTGAAAAGAGGCCTCATTTTGCAAACTCATTGAACTCATTGACAATTGCTTTCAGTATCACTGCTTTACAGAGTGTGAACACTACTTCTTAGTCTACTCCAACTTATGGCTGTCCGATAGCACATAACTAGCCATCAATTGAATATACATTCAATGGACTCTTGTGTGAGAAGTAGTCGTTTCGAGTCAATGAAAACCATTAAAGTAATCCAAAACCCGGTCTTCTTATCGTAATTTGATATAAGAGTAAAGAAATGTTAGTTTTGTTAACAATTATAACATTTGTATCGATTGTCGAATCACTCGAATCAGAGATACAGTCAATGAGACTATTGTGAGATCTAAGTCCAGATTAAGTGAAAAACTTGTTATATGTTGTGAAACATCATATTCTGAGCGTACATTCACTTATGTTAAGCCTATTATTGGAAATTCTGTGCAAGAAATTCAATTCGAGTTAACGTTTGGCCGGAAATAAGCGTTTGTTATATTCGATAAATACAACAAAAAGTCAAGTTTTAAATTGTATTGAATATTGAGTGCCTTTAGTGGTAACTGTGCTGAACAGTGGTAGCGAACAGTAGTGTCGAACATTGAGATCGAGACTCAACTGAATGGTGAGCTTCGGAGTCGACCAAAAACTTGTGTTCTCACTCCAGTCACTACAATGAGCCCAAAAGTTGGTCACACAATACAGTGATGTCTATTGTGTTCAACACAACAACAGACTGTTTTCAAAGCCGTTTCAAAGAAATATGAAGCGTCTGAGAGAGTCAGGGACTGGGACTTCATCAAAAGAGCACTGTATCCAATTTCAGAGATAACTTACCTTGCTCATACTCTAAAGGTGTTACAACTGCCGGCAATCATTGCTATCGGAGCCCATTGAGTGGCGAGTTGTGAGCTATCAGTGCTTTTCAATGGTGTTGTGCACCAGTTTTAGAGGTAGAGTTAATGGTCATTGCATTGCATCAATTGTTGCTCAGCCATAGCTCAGCCCCTATTCATACAAACGTTGACTTATAGTATCGCACAGTAGTGTTCTCTTGGCTGTCGGGTTCCCCCTCTCGGCCAGAGTGTCGTCCCCTACATCGCAATTACAGAGATTGTTGGTCTCCATTGATCCGTAGCGCTTCCCATCCCAGTCATGAGCGCTACCATAAGGACCGCAATCGAGTCCCAATTGAATTGACTTGAAATTCAATGAATGGTCTAAAGAATGATCTCTTCTATTGTCGATTTCAATAATCATATTCATTGAGTAAATGTATGGATGACTCGAATGAGTTCCACAGAAACGCCTTAACTTCACAAATAATATTCTCCACAATAATAATGGACTAAAACTTATGCAAACCTAATATAAGTAATAAATTGCTCTCAAGATTTCCTTTCCAAAGCACAGCATATGTCTGACAAACCCTAAAAACTATTTTTATTTTAAAATAATGTTGACTTCAATTCAAACATTTTTCACATATTATTCATTACTCTATTCATTGAGGTTTTCATATCATTTCATATGAAACCTATTATTCTGTTTCCGATTATATTTCTTCCCTCCGAACCCACTGTCAAAACACCAGAAGTCCTATAAATATAAACTCATTTTAAGAGTTAATAATCAAAAAATCCAATTAAAAACTTATGAAAATTATTTCAAATAATTTTGTTTTAAACTTTTTTTTTGACAAAAAAATTGTTGACTCGAATCAGATCTGGAAAAGCAATGAATGAATATATCGTTTAGTATTGAAAATAATTCCCTTATCTCTAAAAATATTCATTAATTGATGAAAAATAAGTAACAAAATTGAAATTAAATCCAAAATTTGTCTGATTTTGGGGCCATTTGTCTGACATATCGTAAACATATCTTTACATCAAATCAAAAAATTCTTGAAAAATGTGATAAAAATATTTTCAAATTTGTTAATCAATTTGTGATTATTTTCACGGATTTTAGTTTTTATTTTATTGGAATTCAAACAAATTAATGAATTAAATGTTTTATTGACTTTTAATGAGAAATCATTAAATTAGTTGATAAGAAAGGCTTAAAGGCAATAATCTTGGTCTCAATTGTCTCAACAATCACATCATCTTTTTAATGACATTTCGATAGTTTTTATACTCTTTTTATAATTTTATTTCAATTACTTTTCAATTGAAATAAAGTTTGTTTTTTGGTGTAATTTTTGACCTATTTTTTGAACATATGTCTCATTGATATACCTGTGCATAGATAACAATTAAACTATTTGTGATACCTGTGCTGATAAACCCGCACTACTCAGCATTTATTTACGCAATACTCTCTGCAAACAAATTAATTCATTGAAATCTGTATTACTTTTCAATGCTTTTCAACACATTTAATGCAAATCCCATCAAAAACGAGTCCAACCATTGAATTCCTTGACTGCCATCTCATTAAACAAAAACTGGTTTAACTCTTATTTCAATTTTAATACTTTTCGATAACATTTAGGAATAGAAAAGAGTGGACTCATAAGCATTTAAAAGTACTGAATATTCGGATCACTTTTTACATAAAATTTTTATAACTAATGGTTTTGTGAATGAAAGAGATGTGATATCAACACAAATGGTGTAATTAAATACTCGAATTGCAATTCGTGTAAAAAACATTGAATTAAAAGCAAATGAAGTCAAACGGGAATGAGTTTAATGTGAATGATATGTGACATCATTGATGTTGAGTCCCATTTTAATGTCATAATTGCCAACTTGTTATGAACTCAATCATCAAAATTGTTATATATTTTTGTTTTATTGATTGGATTTTAATATTGAATTTATTTTAAAAACTAAATTAAAACTAATTTTGTGCACAAATTTTAAGTACAAATAAATTGATTATATCTTTGAATAAATAGTATTTTAATTTTTTATCAATAAATATGTGGAAAGTGAGAGAACTTTACGATAAGGCGTAAGTATTTTCAGTGATTTTGAATTTTGGTTTTCATTTTTAATTAGCTTTTCGTTAATGACTTAACTTTTGATTTCATTTCTCATATGTTTTTTAAAAATCAATTATTTGTTTATTTATTTTCAGCACAAATATTGTCATGAATTACACGGAAGTGGAGGTCAGATATTAATAACAATTTGGTCACAGATTTAATTGATTTAATGAAATATAGGCTAAAGTGAGAGAAGCGACTAATGACGACCAGTGGGGGCCAACCGGTCAACAGATGAATGACATCGCATCGCATACCTTCACATACGAACACTTCCCTGAAGTGATGGGAATGTTATGGAAGCGAATGCTGACCGAAAGCCGAAGCAATTGGCGGCGAACCTACAAATCGCTGCTTTTGTTGTCATATTTGGTTAAAAATGGTTCCGAACGAGTGGTCACTTCCGCGAGAGAACATATCTATGACTTAAGAAGTCTCGAAAACTATACATATATCGACGAATTGGGTAAAGACCAGGGGATTAATGTTAGGCATCGCGTCAAAGCACTCATTGACTTCATTCAAGACGACGACAAACTCAGAGAAGAGCGAAAAAAGGCGAAGAAGACTAAAGACAAGTTCATTGGAGTCGCTTCCGATCAAATGGGTTTCGCGCACAACAAGTAATTTACTCTCATTTTCAATGTTTTAATGTCACTCTTCTCCACAATCGGCTGCTCTGATTGACTCCAGAGTAATACATATCTTGAGTTTTATGATTAGCTTATCTTCATTTTTATCCATCAAATAGGAGTCACCTCTCAATTCAATTCTTATCCCATTCCATACGATAGGCTTTTTGTTAGTTTGAGAAACAGTTTATTATTAGAAAAGTTTATTATTTTTAGTGAAAAGCAATTAATCGTTGAATTCAATCGAAACTATCGATTATTTCAGACTATTTTCAGCAGTAATTCAATGAATGTTTACAAACGAAAGCATTAATTTTCATCACTTTATGGCGAATGACATAAAATGTCAAAACATTTTACTTTAGTCTTGAATTCAACTCTCAATTCAAACAATCAATAAGTTATTTGAACACAACCTCTAAAAAACGATTTTCAATATGAAAACAACATTTTGTCACAAATTATAAATTGATTTTCATATTTGAGATCAAATGACTGTTTAGTTGTGTTTAACGCTCTCTTCTAAAGTCTTGGACTGAAGACAACACTAAAACAAAGAGCTCTTAGGGATAGACATAAACTTTGATACTATTAAGCGATAAAAAGACTTCAAATTAAGTGTTGGATAAACAGAGATTTGACTGCATTTGAACTCAATCTATGATTTGATTACTTATATAACAGGTATAGCGATAGTTGGTATGACCCTCCCGTCCAGAAATCAGACTTCGATGACGACAATAGTTTGGGTAAAATCGATAAAAAGGCCAAAAAATATGAGGACTCCGTCAGTGAGAACAGTATTGAAGACAATAAGTCTAATGATTCGGAATCTATCGGAGAAATTGTTAAACCGGTCGAAAAAATCAATAATATATCGACAGTTAGTCCGAAGAAAACTATAAAAAAGACGGAAAATGTTAAGAAAATCGATTTGGGAGCAGCTCTTCATTACGGCAAAGACGATACCTCTCCAACAAAACAGTCTTCAGGACTGACAGACGAACTGTCGTTTGAGACCAATAATAAAGTCACTGAAAACAAATCCAACGAACAATTATTGGATGAAATTTTCAATTCTGGCTCCGATTCGGTTCAAAACAATAGTTCGCATTTCAGTATAAATAACAATAAATTAAATAATAATCAAATAATAAATAATAATAACATTAATAATAATAATATAATTAAAAATAATTTGGAAGAATTCGCTGATTTTTCTTCCTTTGAATCGAAATCCAATGCAATTAATAGTACTTCAGATGATTTCGCGGACTTCGCCACAGCTCTGACTTCACCTCAAATATATACACAAACCGCTCAGTCGTCACAAAATGTATTATCAGAGGGTTTCCTCCAATCTTCGAACCCTTTCGTTGGAAATACAATTCCTGTGAACCCATTAGAGTCGTTGTCAGCACCAAATAGTTCTGACATTTTGGGAGATGTGTTGACACCATTGCCCGTCAACTCAAGCGCTCGACCGACAGAACTCTTCCCCAATTGGTGCGGAACTCAACCGCCCGGTCCTGAAACTCTGGTCTCACAAAACAACACTTGGAGTGACTTAAGTAAAAATGTGAACATAAATGTCGATAATCTAATGGGCAGTAAATACGAGAGACATAGTGTGCCGTCAATGAACCAATTGGCCCAAAAGGTCAACAACTTATCACTTGGATCGCCGAACGCGCCCACCGTTAGGCACACCTCTAGCTTCAACTCAGGAGTGACTCCCGTCTCAGCGCAGCAGCCGTTCGCTCAACAAATGCCATTCGGTTTGTGACTCAAAACATATTTTAAATAATTAGATCTAATATTGATTATGTATTTCAGGTGGTGTGACACCCGTTCGATCTCCACAAATGCAAACGTCTTTCCCCAATGTTTGGCCAAATCAAGGCTTTGGGGGACTCTAAGGACTGTTAAGCTATACCACAATCACCGCTCAATCAATGTTTTGCTAAATATTTGAAAGATTTGTTATTTCAATGTTTCGGACAAAACATTAATTGAGTGTTAAATCAATTGAAATGAAAAATAATTGTAATTATCATAAAAACAATTAAATGTTTTTTTTATTCTCAATACTAAAGCATTACATTCCAAATGTAATTCATTTTCGAAAGGTTTACAAAAATTTGTGATAAAATTGGTTTAAAGTTTTGACTAAACTCTTGTTATTTTCCGAATCAAATGCCATAATATATACGATATTCTAATAGAAGACTAAATTTTGGTGAAAGGGTTTCTGTTTTGTTTTTTTTCACATTTCATATCAAATAACTGTTCAGTTTTTACACAAAATCGTTTCGTAAAACTTTTTTTCTTTCAATTTACTCTTTATTTTCGTTCATTTTATTTAAATGTTTTAATAATCGG
This sequence comes from Tectocepheus velatus, assembly GCA_034700625.1. Classification (NCBI taxonomy): domain Eukaryota; kingdom Metazoa; phylum Arthropoda; class Arachnida; order Sarcoptiformes; family Tectocepheidae; genus Tectocepheus; species Tectocepheus velatus. Next base: position 46,599 of record JAQIXV010000069.1, read on the forward strand.
TTAAAATAATTAGTGTTTCTGTAATTGTATTCGAGTTTAACAGAAAAAAACAAATAAATTATTTACAATTAAGTCGACTATAAGTCCGTTTGGGAAACGTTTTGAGCCATGAGTTGCTTCGCCTTCTCTTCGGCTTCGGTTTGCATTTTCTCCAACTTTTCTAAAGTCATTGACTTCAGTGGCAATAGTTTTGGTTTACATAATATGAAAAACGGTTTCTCCTCTTGTATTACGATATTATTGTTAGCCATAACCGCTTTTATCTCTTTTTCTGTTTTCGACATTTTTCGACAAACCGTCGGTTTTGTTGTTTCTATCCAATTGTCGTTTCCATAGAGACTACAACACAGACTCCCAACAGATTTATTGCAAAACTATTTCATATTTATTGAGATTTTAATTAAATTTTTACATAAAAATGATTTCCAAATGAAACTAAAGTTAACAATAAATATAATAAATAATTAAATTATATTTAAAGTCCGAATCGCGAAGGCGTTCGTCGTGGAGTCGATGGAGTGTTGGGTCGTTTGAGGCCCGGCGTCACTATTGGTGTGGATCTGGCACTCAATGTGTGCTGAGCTTCTGATTCCACTTTCCTACGAATGATCTGTTGCTGTGCTAAAGCCATTTCATGTTCCATATCCTTTTGGTGGTCCCTTTGCTCCTGTTTTCTCTCAAATCGTGATTTTGACGACTCTTTAATCGAGTAAAACATTGGCCCCAACTCTGCCATCCATTGCCCCTCGACTGCAGTCACGCATTGCATGTATTCCTTTGTAGTCATAACTAATTCGTGATAAATGACATAATCGGGAGTGAATCCCATCCCATAGAGAGATGAGGTCGGGTGCAGATGACACGGCATTCCAGTGCGACAGTTGACATACTCTCCGATGCCCTTAAGTCTGGCCGCCTGATGGAAATAAGCGGAACAAATGCACTTTCGAACGCAATCCCATTCTGTGCCGCACGAAAGGATCGGTAGTTTTTGGGATTCCATAATCTCTTTGAGTTGTTGTCTCACTTCCCGTACTTTTCTGAGTGCTTTCGCGTGAAGGAAGTGCTGTTGACACCAATGAGTCGAATACTTATGTGTTTTCCATTGGAGGTAAACATTAAGGAGAGTCAAGTGGTCGGACTCAGGGACCTGGAACTTCTCTCGCGCCAAATCGCTCTCCTCTTCCCTTCCTTTCGGTCGGAAGAAAATGGCCGGAACTGAAAGCATCGATACAATGATCAGCACTTCTGAGGAACACTTCATTTCAGTCGAGACTAAAAGCATTTTAGACATCGCGGGGTCTAACGGAAACTCAACCATATTTCTGCCCAAAGCAGTCAACTGTCCGACATTGTCGAGAGCGCCCAAAATCCACAACTGATACATACTGTTCAACATATTGTCTTCTGGCGGGGGATCCATAAAATGGAATTGCAATAAGTCCTGAACGCCGTGTGATTTCAAGAGTAGGACCACATTTGCTAAGTTTGTTCGTTGTATTTCGGGAACAGTATTGGCCAACATTTCGTGTTTGTATTGAGTCTCGGTATACAACCGATAGCAACATCCGGGACCCGTTCGTCCCGCGCGACCGCTCCTCTGATTGGCGTTCGCCTGAGATATGGGATACACCTGAAGGGCATCCATACCTATGCGTGGATTATAGACTTTAAGTTTACAATAACCAGAATCGACGACAAACATAATGCCGTCCACTGTTAGAGACGTTTCGGCGATATTTGTGGCGACGATACACTTCCTGATGCCGTTCTCTGCCTTATGGAAGATCTTCGCCTGAAGATCAGATGGCAGTTGAGAATAGATCGGAAGTATCGCCAATTCGGGAGTTTCCGTCTGAGATGTCTCAGAGAGAGTCTTGAGTCTGTCTTTGATGACCTCACACGTGACCTCAATGTCTTCCTGTCCCGGCATAAACACCAGTATATCACCGGTAAGTCCTCCCAAATGTATTTGAACGGACTGTTTGACGGCTGCGTCGACGTAGTCTTCGCACGGATTCTTCGAAAAGTAGAGATGAACCGGAAATGTTCGGCCGGGTATTGAGAACACCGGAACGTTACCGAAAAACATCGCAAATTTTGATGAATCCATTGTCGCCGAAGTGACAATCAATTTGAGATCAGTTCTTCGGGAGACGACATTCCTTAATATACCAAAGAGGACGTCAGTGTCGAGACTGCGTTCGTGCGCCTCATCCATAATAACTGCCGAATAGTTGTCTAAATCGGGTTCCGAAAGGGATTCTCTGAGAAGTATACCGTCAGTCATATACTTAATTATTGTCTTATTTGAAGTGCAGTCTTCAAAACGTATGGCATATCCCACTTCGTCACCCAATTTGACGCCCATCTCGTCGGACACCCTTTTGGCGACAGACATAGCGGCCACTCTTCGGGGTTGAGTGCATCCAATCATTCCGTATTTGGTATATCCCTCTTCGTGTAGATATTGTGTTAATTGAGTGGTTTTTCCGGAACCGGTCTCTCCGACTACTATCACAATATTGTTATCGCGAATGACATTCAGTAACTCATTTCTGACGGCAAACGCCGGAAGGAATTGTCTCTGTTTTAGAATTTTGACTCTATCTGACTGTTCCTCATTCTCGTCCATATGGTCTTTGAACCGGTGCTCAGCCTTATAGTCGTCAGTCTTCTCCTCCTTGTCGTCGGTCTCATCCTTTGGTTTTTCGACTCCCATAATGTCTCCCAAACGGGTTCCGGAGAGTTCCCACTCTTTCTTTTGAGCCTTTTTTCGTTCTTTGATTTCTCTGTGATATCGAACTAAAGCGGATCCCTTTCGGGCGAGAATCGCAAAGTCAGAGGTCGGGTCCTTCACTGGAACTATAGGTTCCGGTTGTTTTGTGAACACTATTCTCCCGTCGAGAAACGGGGGGACTATATTGTGGACCATTAGGTGAACCCTTCCCTCATTGATCTCTTCCTCGTCATCCATATCTTCGTTAACTCTCATAACAACTCCTGAGAGTAAGAGTCGATTTGTTTCCCACTTTTCGTTGTCTTTATTTATTTGTCTCTGTTGTGCACTAATCCGTTGAACCGTTTTATTCTTCTTTAGCGCCTCTTCTCGTCTTTGAACGAAATCCTCGTCGATATTCCCGAAAGGGTTTTGGTCGCACTCCTCGTCATACCACTCCCTGTCGACACGTTTGAGCTCTTCTTCGTCGTCCTCCCAATCGAATGGATTTTCGGTGTTCTTCCTCTGTATTCCCCAATGACTTGGAGTCGGTTTCGGTGTTCCGGGAGTTCCTATTCGTGATGGAGTCGTATCCCATGAACTGCGAAGATCTCCCGTAGATCTGGTGTCGGGAGTGAAAGGGCGGTCACCCCTTCGAGACCTACGATCAAAGTCGTCGTCTTCTTCCCATCCGGACCGGGAAGGGGTCGGAATTCGAGGGGAAGGCATCCAATTGCGGGATAGACCCCCATTTGTTTTCTTAACAGTCGACTGTCTGTGCTGTTCATCTCTTCTCTCATCCCTTTTTCTTTTTCGTTGAAGATATTCATCACTAACTCCTCCCGAATGGGACGGCGTCTCAACTCTTTTATTACGGAAATGTCGACTCCTTTGACCGTCTCTGCGATAGTCATCTCTGCGGTCATCCCTATCCCTATCCCTATCGTCTCGTCTATCAGTTCTATCGGTACTTCTCCTGTCATACCTATCGTTGTCGTCATTCCTCTGTTGGATGTCTTCCCTGTCGTGTCTATCCTTCAACTCCTTCTTCTTGAGTTCCGCCAACTTATCCAAACCGAGTAAAGAGACGCCGGGTTTCTTGAAAACGAATTCGTCCTCATTATTGGGGGTCTTCTTCTTAATGATAAGACCTCCGACTTCTTTAGCGCTTCCCTCCAATCGAGATATGTTTGAGACGTCAAAACTCATCCCCGACTCAACACTTCTGATCATCGATTACAACAAAATTCACAAATTTTTTATACAATTTACGCAAAAATTGATGAAATCGATTAAAATTTGTCTAATTTTCAAAACATTTGACACAAGGATTGTATTTAAGACATAAATCGATAATAATTTTGAGTAAATTTAGTATAAATTAAATTAAATTTATGTCAAATCAAATGTAAATCTATTATTGCGTTTAAAAACGTTTTGTTTTCAAAACAAAAACACAAATGAAATGAAATCGCATTTTATGTGTAAAACAAAAAGATGTCATTATTTGTGACAAAAGGGCGAAACTCAACAACAAATCCAATTGAGTTATGAATTGATTTAAGCCTTTATTAAACATTTGATAAATGGTTTCAAAATCTTATGAAAATCAAAAACAAATCCGATTTTTGACGGAAAGGACTAATCACTCAAATATTTGAATCAAATTTATATTTATTTTATTTTAATATAAATAGTTTTAAAGCTGTCATAAAATTGTGGCCAAACTCTGATATAATAATCGTCTGAAACCAAAGTACAGTCGACGTCAACCAAATTGAGGCCCAAAGATGACGACAATGGAGTTCTTCGGCTGTACTTTCATATCGTTTGGTCCGCCATTCGCTATGTTTTGCCTATTGATAGCCAAAGACCCCATAAGAATCATTATATTGATCTCATCGTCAGTAGACAAAACCAAACGGTTCCATATTTTGCTGAATATCTAACATTTTTTTTCTTGAATTCCTCTTCAGAGCCTTTTTCTGGTTATTATCGCTATTGTTGTCATCGATATTATGGTCAGCAGTAGTGCCTCTCAGAGAATATCTTGTGTTTGGCGTCACTTTTTCCATAATATTTCAGGAGGTGTTCCGATATGTCTTCTATCGAGTCATTCGGTATTTAGAATTAAATCAGAAGTGATTCCGGACCTAATATTTTGATTGTTTTGATAGAAAAGCGGAACCGGGTCTTCACAAAGTGTCAGAAGTGGGGACAAATACCGGCGCTCAAGTGATCAACAATAGGACTCAATTAGCTTTTGGTTCGTTTAGTTTTTTTTTGTTTTTCATTGAAAACTAACGATTTATCCCAAAATCAGTTTCCGGTTTGGGTTTTGGTCTGATGTCCGGCGCCTTCTCTCTGACAAATATATTGGCGGATAGTGTGGGACCGGGAACTGTCGGTTTGAATGGAGATTCCCATTACTTCTTCCTTTGTTCGTCTTTCACTACTCTAGCATTCATTTTATTGCACACCTTTTGGGGCGTCATATTCTTCAAGGCCTGCGATAACAACAACTATATTCTGATCGGTTATGTCGTGGCCTCACATCTGATCGCATCCGGAATCGTATGTCTTATCCATTGAATGCAATTAATGATTAAATTTAATAATTTTTTTGTATGAAATGGACAGACATTCTTAAATCAGGATCAGTTATACCTGTTATCCGTTCTTTGCGTATATGTGATCACTATATTGACATCAGTGTTGGCCTTCTATTCTGCCGGTGGAACCGTTCAGAGTCTCAAATCAGTTCTGAGACGACAATAGAATGCCTGCAAAAAAACGTTTGAATTTTTAGTTATTTTTTCTATTAATTTATTTTTTTGGTAAAAAACATTTTGTGCACAAAAAGTGTTGTCTTTTTCTATAAATTATTTTCCCATCAAATAAACGAAAGCCAAACCAATAGGACTTTAAACAAAACAATTTTTAGTCTTAAATCTTATTTATTTTATTAGTTATTTAAGTAATTGTTTATACAATCGGTTCTTAATTTATAATAACAAATCAAAACCTATTAATGAGATTCATTGGAATTTTAATTTAATTTAATCTTTTTTTGAGAAATACTTTCCATTTTTCACTCAAAACTAATATTTAAATAATTGATTAAATATTTTAAACCGATTTAACTCATAATTAATTTGAGATTTTCTGTAAAATAATTGTAAGAAATTTTATAAATAATTAAAAAAAATAATTTTAATATTTGTTATAAAGGATTAAACAGAGTTTGTTTGTTAAAATTGACGATGAGCAGGGTAGAGTCAAACACGAATTGGTTTATTGCACAACTAATTGAAAAATTCCATGAATACCAGCGACAAAACATCAGTGAATAGGAGCATGACCAATTTTCCACATCTTTTGATCTATTTAATTTGAAATTGATTTTTGTCTAGAATTACATATAATATGGAGAAAACTTGAGACAAATCTTTATTGAGTTCATAAAAAATTCCAAAATTATAATCCAATGGAAATCTAAACGACTTTATTGGAGATAAATATTAATAAGTATTGAATTACAGATCAATTCAATGCATATTTTCAAAGCATAAAATATTTCTGTTGTATTGAAAACTGTTTTGAATGAAAAATTCATTTTCTAAGAGAAACTACTAATCGGTTCCTTTGGCACAACAGTTGAGAACCCAATCGCACAGAATATCTCCAAATAGTTCTGTCAAATGATGTTTATTTGTGTTAAAGGAATAGTGTTATAGAGTTTTAGTCTTGGAGTTGATGTATATATCGATATTTATATAAGACTCTCCTGATTGTAGTCTAACTCTCGCTCAGAATATATTGTAATAAATTGTCACTCATTGGGAACGACATAATAATAATATTGAAAAATATTAAATATTGTGTATTGCTGTGCAACAGGAGCTCGATATTGATTATAGGAGTTTGATATTTGTATTGAAAGTATTTTTCTAATTAAAGCCAATGTTTTTCGATTAAATAATAATATTTTGATCGACTGGAGTGTTGATAGGGTTCTCATGTATGGCATTAATAGCTTCAATAGACTGAACCTAATTCTGTATAACTTACAGACCGGAAACAAAGGTAAGAATTTTTTGTTAAATACCCGTTTGTTTCGGTTTAGACTCAATTTCAATCGTTTCCCTTCATTTGATGATTGCTTTTGACATTTTAAACAAAAGTTTATCCAAAACTATGGACTCGAGATTTGGTTAGAATTTGTTGACTTTATTTAAAGACATTTCCATTTGTTTAATAACAAACACATTAATTATGATTTTATGCGAATTTATTTTTGTTTGAAACAAATGGTAAAAAAATGAACGAATGAATGAATAGAATAATATTTTATTAATAATTCTTTTGCCATAAAAAGTATTTGAATCGAAAAGAGAGTGTTTTTTGGAGATATTCAATGGAAAAAAGTGTAGATTTCAATAGTTTTATGAATGTCTGACAGACTCTGTGCTTACTTTTCAATAAAAATCGATGTCTCAGACGATGTTTTCGTTGTGAATATCATTTTCTTTATATTTAATGATCTTGGTCATTTCATTTGCATTCAAAGCAAATATAAGACATTCAAAACAAGAATTTGTTTGGATTTCAGGTATTTTTGAAAATATTCACTACAGGGGAGCAGACAGTCACTGGTTATTAACAAATAATTTCATACAAATAGAAGAATTTGAAAAGAATTCATATATGAAATGAGCGACTCTTCTATTGAAACCTTGATCAAATTGTGGATTAATGTTTGGTGAATAGCTTTGGGATTACCACTTCATCTTTATTTCATAAATGTTTTATTCGATTTTATGCTCCAAGTAAAAATAAAAGCAATCGAAGCAATGTTAGCAAGACCATTTGATCATTTTATTTATGTTTATATATTCCTTTCGGCCATTCGATTATTATGCCATTAATTTAAGGTTCGCTTAATATTAAATTCAATTCTCAGTTGTTTTGGCATTTATTTTAGCCAAAGATTATTGATGTGATTCCTTCGCTCAGTATATTCTGGATCTCAAAAATAGCGTTTAATATTATTCCGTCCCTTATTTGCTGTGCATATTCTGTAGGATAAGGGCTCGCATTCATCTCATGCCTTAACTTCCTGTGTATTAACAAATCAGAATCAGTATAACCAAGATTTTGTGACATTTCAGCTTGACAAGATGTCACGGAAGCCGTATAGCTCCTAGATCTTCCTAGTATTGATTCCCAGTAGACAACTATTCAGAACAAATATTGATTGAATATATTGTGAAATAATGAAATGAACTTTAATACCGATGAGTCATACCATAAATCTCTTATTGTTATTTGAATTTTATTTATATTGAAGATCAAAGACATTTCAAATATCGTATAACTGTTTGTATATTTATTTTTGCATTCAAACAGAAATTGGATTTTTTTTAGAAATGTTTTGACAAAAATTTTTACATTTGACTCAAATTAGTTTATTGCTATCATTGCTATCATTCAATGGATTTATTATTTTATTACCCAATGTTTGTTTGATTGAATTAAATCCAAATTGTGTTTAACACTTAACTCTCCTAATGATAAGAGATTTAAGTTTATTATCAATTGATAACAATTACTGAATAAATTCTTATCGTTAGTAAAGAGCTATTGATGTAAAGAATATTTAGGAAATGGCATCAAAAATGTCAAAAACATGTGAATAAAGGCAACAATTTCTGAACATTGAAAACATTGAACCAATTAATTGGATGAGAGCCGAAAAAATGTGTTTATATTCTTGTAATGAAAAACTAGAACATCAAGTGATGTATTGTTGGCCTCACTTTGAATTTTGTCTGCATTTCTATAGAGTGTGCGATGAGATCACAAATCAATAGAAATATTATTGAGTTTTGACACATATTTAGAGTATTTTATTTGAAACTTCCATTAAATCAAAAGTCATTTTATTGGAATTGATTTGATTTAAAGTAAAGTAAAGTATAATATATTTTACTCGAATCGTAACATCGAGTGAAACATATGTAATATATTTAGAGTTGTTAGAGTTGACCAAATTATCTAATAGATAAGTTTTATTTCACTTTTTGCTATTCTTGCAAATCTCAGTGCAATCATCAAATGTTCAAAATGTTAGAAAATTATTTGTCTGGTGATAAATCTTGTTAAATCAGATGATAAGCAAGTATATTTTTCTGAAATTTAAAAAGTTTTATTATTTATTAATAATTTTTGGAACAAATTTTAATTTTTTAAAATTTTTATTTAAATATTTTGAATAACTTTGCGATTACTAAAAATAATGTTAAAGTAATCGAAAGAATCTGTGAAAACAAGTGAAGAGATAAGAGACTTAAAACTGATATTCAATTTAATCGTAATTTTGTGTAAAAAAGTGGAAAACACGATATTATCGTCAGATAAGTGAAAATTATTGAACCAATTGATTGACATAAACATAGAAAGTAGTTGAGAGAAAAAAATATGAACTTGAAACTTTGGAATTCCAACAAAAATGTAGATTTCAATGAGAAATAGTTAATGGATTTTAAATAATATTTATCCCCTTATGTGTCACCACTTGAGGCATAGCCATAGTGTTTAATGTGGAGACAAACTCTCGGAAATATTTGTAGAGAAAAGTCAATTGAATTTCGCATTGAATTCAACACAACATTCAGTAGTCATTCACTCGACGACAATACCGGCTCTACATATGATTTGATTGCAATTTATTATTGATTTAATTTAATTTGAATTATGACTCAAATCTACATTTAATCCCAAATCAAATCAAAAAACATTAACGATTCCAACGATTTATAATAAATAATTGTTTTGTTTATTAAATACTATTTATTTGTTTAATTATTTTTTTACAATTAATTACAAAAATAGTGAAATTTTTTTGTTGTTTTTATAGTGATTTGTGTTATAGTCATCTGATAATAAACTATTATATTTTTGTTTCAACTAATAAATATCTGAGAGACACATACCTAGAGACAAATCATTGGTTTCTTTTAACTTTTAATTTAAATTTAAACCCATTTAGTGATGATTTGGCGCCAAATTATATAAAATTAGTCTATTGTTTACTGAAGTGTTTTGTTAATTAAAATAAGTGTTTAATCGTTTTTAAAGTGTTAATACATTTGTTCAATAAATTGAGTGTATTTTCAAATGGCAGGTATGCTATCCATTGGTATAAATTGCAATAAAAGTAATGCATTGCTGGGAATGAGAGTCAGTATTGGTGTGAATGCGTTGAGTGAGAGAGCGATTCAGTGATGCTTTCGGTCGACTGTCTCTCTCTCTCCCTCTCGTAAACAAACGTGTGATCCGTCGCTTCACTCGCTTTCCTGAGCGCTGTCTAAAAGCCAAAGTGTCGTACAGTTTGTTGTCTGCCGTTCCTATCCGTTGACTATCCGTTTGGCTCAGGCTTTGAGAGCCAACTCAAACTCAAACCACTCTTTCACTGTTTGTGTCAATTATTGTGTGAAAAAAGTGTTGGACTCATTGCCTTCACTCGACTCACGACTCTCTCCACTTTTTTTTTATCGTTTATTAACTCTTTTTCAATAAATAATTTCATTAATTACTAATCAATTTCGAGGATTGACTTAAAACTCGGATTAAATTATTGACACTTTTGTTGTTTGGCTTCAAATAACGATATATTGATTTCGGATTAATATCTGAATCAATCGTTTAATAAATTCATTTGATTTATATATTAATAAGTTATTGATTTTTAATATTAATATTTGTTTTGTCTATTTTGCTGCTAATTGTAGTCTAGTTTTGCAAAACTATTGCAAAATTATTATTTAAATATCATTTGTTTTAACAAATTTTTTCCGTTCTCTCTCTCAAAGTCATAATAATCTGATTTATAAATGAATTGAATTAATAATAATAATAATAATAATAATGTCATTCAATTAATTTGAATAAATATTTGTCATAAATAATGATCAGAACCACTAATAGTTGAGTCAATTGTTTTCAATTCTTGGTCTTATTGTCTTCAAATGTTTTGTTTACGCAATTGATTATTGATTTTAATGTTTAATCTTTTGGTCAAAATCTTAGGAAACGGCGAAATCCAGTGGTGTTTCTCTCAGGTTAAGGGAACTCTTGAGGATGAAGTCACTGATGGTATGCTTTCCATTCAATTGGTCTCCAAATCAAATGATTTATTAATTAATTTTTGTGACCAAAAGCCGACATAATATCGTGCGTCGAGTTTAATAGCGACGGCGAACTGTTGGCCACCGGAGACAAAGGGGGACGGGTTGTCATCTTTCAAAGAGACCAATCTGTGAGTTATTTTCAGATGAGATTAATATCTATTTTTAGCCAAATATTTGTAATCCTAATCACATAATACTCTATCGACTGTGCAGTCAGTGCCGCGAAGAAGTGAATACAACGTTTACAGCACTTTCCAGAGTCACGAACCAGAGTTTGATTACTTAAAAAGTCTAGAAATTGAAGAAAAGATAAACAAAATTCGTTGGTTAAGGCGAAGAAACGCCGCTAACTTTCTTCTGTCCACTAATGATAAGACCATTAAATTATGGAAAGTCTCCGAAAGGGACAGACGTATCGACGGCTATAACCTGAAGGACGAAAGCGGGCAAATGCTTAAAGACCCCAACGCTGTGACGTCACTGCGGGTACCGATACTGAGGCCAATGGACCTGATGGTTGAAGCTAGTCCCAGAAGAATCTTCGCCAACGCACACACCTATCATATAAACTCTATTTCCGTAAACAGCGATCAGGAGACGTACTTATCAGCGGACGACCTCCGGATCAATCTCTGGAACCTCGAGATCACTGACGAGAGCTTTAGTATGTTTTTTACACCCAATTGTTGTTTGAGTGACAATCGATTAATGATTTGTTGTTTTGATTGCAGATATTGTCGACATTAAACCCGTAAATATGGAAGAGTTGACAGAAGTGATAACTGCGGCCGAATTCCATCCCTCGCACTGCAATCTATTTGTTTATAGTAGTAGTAAAGGAATCATCAGATTATGCGATATGAGGGCAGCAGCTCTTTGTGACCAACACGCAAAAAGTGAGTCCCCTTTCGCCACTGTTTTTTACGCCCTTTAACTCATTTAACCGATTGATTAAATCGAATCTAGTTTTCGAGGAACCGGAAGATCCAACGAATCGAAGTTTTTTCTCTGAAATAATATCCAGTATTTCGGGCATAAAGTTCAGTAATAACGGCCGGTATATGATATCGAGGGACTACTTATCTGTGAAAGTATGGGATCTCAATATGGATTCGAAGCCCATTGAGTCATATTTAGTACACGAATACCTTCGCTCCAAACTCTGCAGTCTCTACGAAAACGACTATATATTCGACAAATTCGAGTGTTGTTTCAATGGAACCGATTCGTAAGCCCTGACCACTTGTTTCCATCGAATTATAAATCTATTGTTTTTGTTTTCCAGTTATATAATGACCGGTTCTTATAACAACTTTTTCAAGATATTCGACCGCCAGACCAAACGCGATGTTATGCTCGAGGCATCCAAAGACATCGCAAAACCAAAAACCATTTTAAAGCCGAGAAGAGTAAGTGTTTTGATTTTTTTTTTGAGTGAAAAGTATCTATATTTCGATGAATTGATAGGTTTTCACGACTGGGAAGAAGAAAAAGGACGAAATAAGTGTCGATAGTCTGGACTTCAATCGAAAGATTCTTCACACGGCGTGGCATCCAAACGAAAACATAATAGCAGTGGCGGCCACTAATAACCTGTTCCTCTTTCAAGACAAACTATAGCATAGAATTATTTAGTAATGAAATCGATTTTAAACTAACGAACCAAACATTTCATCACTTTTTCATAATGTGTTCAAATCTCTTGATATTTGAGGTAAACATTAATTTCGTTATATTTTTTTTGAATCAATTGAAAACGTTTTCGTAAATAAAGTTTGAAATTATTTTTCTTTTATTTTTATTTTTAAAACAAAAGATTCGTTTATTTAAATAAATTATAAATTAATCAAACGATTGACTGATTGGACAAAACTCTTATATTTTAGGCTCATTTGAGGCAATGGTTGACGCGAACCAGCATTTAATGAAGTGCTGCTAATTGTATATCATTTTTCATCAAAAAAAAGATAAATAATTATATCATTTCGTAAATAATTTTTAGAAATTGATTATATTTTTCTGTGAATCATATTATTTAAAATCCAAATCATTTTTATTATCATTTGTCGAAATTTTTGTCGCATTTTATGTGAAAAAGAGGTTTAACTACAGAAAGTACTGTTCGGTCGAATCGATGCTAAATATTAAATATATATTTTTTGCTCAAAAACTAAAACATGAGATACTGTTTGGAAGAAAAATACTTTTTTAGCCCTTCCTCTCAATGTTTGTCGCCTTTCTCCCAATTTTCTATTGAATGTCAGTAATATTTATTTGTTGTGTGCCTTCTCTCGACTCTCACTTCTCTTTGTATCCAAAATTGATCGTAAAAGACATCACTCGAGACATCAAAACGTTTTATTAAAATCTACACAAAATGTATTGAAATTAGTACTCAATCTGACGACTATTTGCAGCAATATTTCGATATTTTATTAGAAGAGCACTGAAAACGACTTTTGTTTTCGCTTTTAATGTTAAGTAAAGTTTAGTTTAATTATTAGCCAATAGTTTTGTGATTAAAAATAATTGTTATCTGAATATTGAAAGAAAAGTTTAATAATTTTAGACAATAATTGACCACAAATTGATTGTAATCAAGAAAATTAATATTTCAGACAAAACATAATATTAGGATAAAAAGTGTAAAAAACAATGTTTTCTATTATTATTATTTACTTTTAAATGAAATATAGAAATAAAATAAGACTTAAATTGTTTTATAGTATTTATAAATTGAATTCAACTCTTTTGTGGTAACAGTGACTCAAAAGACCGATCCCTTAACCAAATGGTTTCGAATTATCATTACTTTATGTTCTCTTCAAACCAGAAGACCGGTTGAATGTCAGCTCAAATATAGGTCACTAAACCTTGAAACCAGTTGTTAGCCTCCAAATAGCTATGGCTTGAGAAACAAATTGCTTTACTTTAAGTTTTCAGAAGTTTTTTTTCTAATGACAGACATCGCAGTCATATCTCTGCCCAATATATTGGCCTTATTTGTGGTGCAAACGAATTGAGTACTCGTTTTGAGTCTTCATTTAAAATTAAAAATTATTTGTTTTTATACGAAAAATGACAAAACATTTGACTCATTCTAGTCCTCAACCTTTCGATAGTTTTGTCTGAAATGTTTGGAACCAATATATTCATATCTATTTGTATACATTCCGGTAAAACTTTTCTCAATATTTTATTAAATAATTGTTTAAATATTGAGACACTTTTTTGTTCACAATATTTGTTTGCAGTGATTGTCAAATGCAAAGAAAACTACGAGGGTCTTTACCTTGGCACTTTCAATACTTATGCTCATCAGACAGGAGGGGAAGTATTCGCAATCGATGAATACACTTTTCTTATCAAAAGTTTCAATTACGACGGTCTCGGACAGGGTATGGCTTAACTTTTTCCCTCAGTTCTGCTAAAACACTAACTCACCCAATGATGACCCCCTTTCCAGACGCATACTTCTGGGCCGGCGCTACCGTCAGACCGAGTAATATAGGGTTTATAATTCCGGACGAAAACGGAAAGACCAATAAATTGAAAAGATATGACTCTAAAGACATTACTATAAGAATATCTGACGACAAAAGGATTAAATCTCTGAAGTGGTTATCCGTTTGGGATATAAGGGATAACAGAAATTTTGCGGATATTTATATTTCGGACGATTTCGAACCCCCGGCCCCTCAAGAGATATCTGAATTTTCTCGCCTCTCAAACGACGTCAGGTCGGGTCCCGTCTCTATAATCGACTCAAAGACGATAAAAATTCCAGATTTCTATTTCGACGGAAAGAGTAAAAATGCTTTCTTTTGGGTCGGAAGTGGTCCACAACCGAACTCCGCCGGAATGAAAATACCCAATGAAAAGGGATAGTGAGTCTCATTTACCAATAATTATTAGGCAATTGTATTCATATTAAACATATTTTCTATAGTATTGATCCAATCGGTGAATATATTGAGGAAACACTGATTTTGGAACTTCCGGGAAATCTAACGGTTTTCGAAATTCAGTATTTGTCTGTTTGGGACGACTCCACAAAAGAAACCTTTGGTTTCATTCGGATTCCCGACGAACTGAATATCCCTCCGGCGCTCAATAAAGTTATTGTAAGTAATGTTATAATTGATTCGTTGAGATATTAAATGAAATGTATGTTTAGAAAAGCCCTTCAGTGGCCTCTCGTTTGCCTAATTGCCAACAATTGCATCAAAGACTACAAATCTATTGGGAAGTATTCGGACCTCAAATCACTTTTGAAGTGTTGGCTCAGATCGACAGAAATGATTACATCGCTTTCGGATTGAGTGGTTCCAAGACCTCCACACAAATGATTGGATCAGATGTAGCCGTCTCTTACCTGAAGGACCATTTGGGTATAACTCAGGACTACAACATTACCGGAAAATTCCCGGTATTTATATATTTGTTGTTTAAAACATTTGAGAACTGATCAATTGATTCCAAATTCAGTGCACAAACATATTCGGCAATTATAAAGGGGTCTGTTTGGACACCAAAGTGGGAGGGGTTGACAACTATCAGATCCATTTGTTTGAAAGGATTGACTCAATCACTAAAATTACTTTTCGCAGGAATTTAATTAATACCGGTTTGTATTGACTCACAATATTTTAATCAAATTAAATGAAATGGTTTGTCGACATTCTGTAGGCGATGAAGGGGACCAAGTCTTTGAAAAGAGTGACTCTTATATAGTTTGGGCGATCGGCAAATTGAACAGTGCTTTCGAACCCAATTTCCATCAGATTTACCCGAAAGCGGACATCAAAATAGATTTCGGGCGAAAGGCAGCGAAGAATTGCTTTGATTTCGTCGAACCAAAAGAATCTTTAATAAAATCCAAGCCGTGGGGACCTCTCCGGCTATTAAACAGAACTATTACTACATTTTATGCCCGAATCGGTGACGCCGGAGGTGTTAAAGGATATTATGGTTCCACAGGAAACGGTTCGCCCGGAATTGTTTGGTATATAAACGGATTAATGGCGCCAATAATATACGTAAAGAGGGGCCGAACATATAATTTTCGCGTTGAGGGCGGGAACAACCCCTATAACGCACATCTATATCATCCCCTTTACATAACAAATGACCCGAACGGAGGTTTTGTTGAGAAATCAGAATCAGAGCGAAAGAAATATCAGGTCTACGCCGGTATAGAATTTGATAGAAAAGGCAGACCCTCTCCAACTTCTGCCGGACGTCTCTGTGCTTGGCTTCCATTCGATAATTCGGATAAAAGGAAAGCCGATAATTACCACTCATTCATTCAATACAGATCTGCTCTCAACTATACGTGCGAAGAGGGAAACGCAGCCATTTTGCAGTGGACGCCAAACTCAAGTGTTCCCGATTTGGTCTATTACCAGAGCTATACCCATAAGAATATGGGCTTCAAAATAGTTGTTTTGGATGACTTCACTTCATTGCACTACACGTCGTCCACCTCTTCATCAAATGATATCAAATTATCATTAGTTGTGATGTTTTGGTCTTTACTTTTAATTTTAGGCGTTTTTTGAATTGTTTTTAAATATTATTTATATTTGTTTTCAATTAAATAAAACATTATTTTCGGAGTAAATAACTATTGATTGAAAAGTTAGCCAAATGTCAATCGTTTCAAAATTTAACGCAATTTAATTGATTACTAAATCGATTATTATTTGAATCAATCGATAGTTTGGGGTCTTATCACTAAATTAATGTCTCTATCGTTACGCCTGACAGTTAAGGTCAATGTCTGGTCCACTTCCATGGCTTTATAGATATCATTTACCGAATTAGCGGTCACTCCATTAATTTTCGTTATTATATCCCTGGGTTTAAGGCCTTCCCTATAATTAAAATAATTTAATTGAAATATAATGACTTTGAGGACATACAGGTCTGCGGGTGAGCCCATGACAACACTCCAAATAAGAATCCCTTTTTCCACATCTGGAAAGTGAGTCTCTTTTGCCCGAAACTGTCGAATGATATCCGGAGTGAGTGTAAGCATTGAAACCCCGATATATCTGTTCTTTTTTGATGTCTTTTCCTGTATTTTATCCTTTTCTGGTTTTTGTCGAAAACGATTCGCTTTTTCGAGGAATTCTTTGAACAAAAATAAAGACAATATTTGAGAGAATTTATTTAAAGAGATTTAAATTTGAAAACCTTTTGCATAATGGCTGGGAATGGCAAAGGATATGCCGGCCGTCACTTTCATTGAGTTAATACCGATGGCCTCTCCGTCCAAATTGACTAACGGTCCGCCAGAGTTACCGATATTTATGATGGCATCGGTTTGGATGTAATCGATTTCATTGGCATTAATGCCCAACTCCTGACTCCTCCGGTTCACTGAACTGATGACTCCAACTGTTATCGTGTTATTCAAAGTGAAAGGACTTCCCAAAGCTATAACCCATTCGCCGGTTCGCGACTTTTGAGAGTCACCTAATCTTATAAAAGGCAACGACTCCTTCACATCGAGTCTAATGGTCGCCAAATCCAATCTGTGGTCAATGTATTCAACTCTTCCGGTGAATATCCGTTCGTCAAACAATTTGACCGAAACCTGAGCAGCATTTCCGACGACGTGAGCGTTGGTTAGGATAAGACCCGAAGAGTCGACTATAAAACCGGATCCGTTAGAAACGGGGACATTAAGGTTGAAAAAGGGATGTTTTCCCAAGACTTCGACGAATACGACCGCAGACGAGACCTTTTCGGTGATGTCTGCGATGAAATTGAATCTCTTGGAGTGCGACAACTGGTCATCGTTCACATCATTTGTATCTTTTTTAATGAAAAGTTGAGCTCTTCTTAGTGTCAGAAGAGATAACAATTGGTTTAAATCAAAACATTTTATTGATTTACAAAAACTATTATTAAATTCATTGAACTGTTTATTGTCTTTCAAACCATTTATTAAATATTTTAATCCGAAGATAGATATTATCAAAAATAAAGAACTCTTCAGAAGTGGATCCGATTGTCGTCTGTTTTGATAAAAATTTTTATACAAAATATTTGTTTGTTTTGTTTGATTGCAACTAAAAATATTGCGATAATTAAAAGATTTAATTTTTAAACATTTATTTAAATATAATTTAAGTAAATTTGGAGCCATAGGTAACAAATGACTGCAAAATACTTAAACAAAAACAAAAACAATGTTTTGTTTACAAAACAAAAGTTGATTTGAATTATGCAATGATTGCAAACTATTTCAGTCATCGACTCATATGTGTGTCTCTCAGATAGCGTTGCTTTCGTTGTAACACTTTTTGGGTTATAATAAATGAGTCAAACTTTTGGCCCCAACTTATCTCATATTACTTATACCTGGATAATGAATCATTTGAATTATCCATGTCAATATTTTTCATAAAACATTCAAATATGTGATAACAAAAAGTTGAATGAAAAATATTTTGTGTCAATATTATTGATAACAAATTATTATAAATTGCCTTGATGAACTAGTTTATTTGGCAAACTGAAAATGACAGTTTAATCTATCATGCAATAAAATTGACATTGATCAATTGGAATTGCATTGAATAAATAAAAGTCCAATTTATTTGAATAATTCATTCAATTGTTTCATGTTTTTGAACCCTTTCTCTCAATCGATAATTAATTCAAATAAAACTTTTGAAACAATTTATTAAACAATTCAATGATTTTTAGGTTTGACTGACTTTGAAATGCGTGAAAATTAATGTCAAAAGTTGTAAGTAATAAATCAAATGAGCGTTTATTTGATGTGTTTTTTAATTTAAAATCACATAAAAATGCAAATAATGTTTGAATACTATTGTAATTATTCAGTCTTTCGCTGTAATTATCATTTAATCGAAAAATTTTCAATTAATTTGTTTATGAATTGATGAGAATTTTTTCAATGAATATTTCAATGGACTTAACGCTTGTTTTCCGCTCTAATGTGAAAATTGCAATAAAATTATTCAATTCTTATCTCTTTTATATAGTTCTCTATTAGATACTAATCCCTCATATAATTACGATATTGAATATAAAATACCTGAGAAATACTTCAAAAGTTAATAAAAAGGTTTATTTGATGTATAATTTTTCAGTAATACAGTCGCGAAAAGACTATAATTTCGTGAATTTTATTTTGATTTCAAGAATTTATAGCTTCAATGAACTCAAGATTTTTTTGCCCAAATCAATGCTTTTATGAGTGAAATAATAAATAACAGGATTTTCAAAGGAATTATCGACAGTTCGATCAAAATCTATCAAAAATTCAATTTAATTAAATGTTTGAGAAAATAAAGTAATTGTAAAATAATATTAATTTATTCCTAAATATAATCTCAAAATAAATTACGAAATGAAAAGAGGAAACAATTTTTTTTCTCTCAACAAAAAAATTAATTATTATTGAATTGAAGCAATCGATCATAAATTGAATACTTTTTTTTATTAACAAAAATTGACTTAAAATTAAAAAACATATAAAAAATTTTCTTCTAATGAGTGAAAAATAAAAAACGAGAGAAAACTTTACAATAAATTAAAGTTGAAAACGAGTGAATGCGGCGATGATTTACGTCCTGATAGGTCTGAGTTTGACTTTACTCGCTCTGAATGACATAAGAAAACAAATAAACAGCAAAACCACTCCAGAGATCATCATATAAGAGGACCAGGACAACTGACAGGTGCCTATCGATGCCCACAATCGTAATAATCGATTATTTTGACAGAATTTTGAAGTATAGGTATTAATATAAGATCTCAACGAAAAATAGCAATAAAACTAGAATTACCAAGTTTATAGACATCAGACAGACCCCCGCAGGCGTCTCTCACTTCAGGGCTGGTCCAGCCATACGGGTATAATATTCCTCCCGACGTCATTAGGATAGCTATCAAATGCAAAACCAATCAATTATTTTATTTTTCAGTGAAAACCAAAACATTTTTAATGTATTTTGCACTCAATGTAAATGTAATTCATATTCGAGTTTGTGGTCAATTGAATATTGATTTAATGAAAATTGAATCAAAACGTCTTTAGACAGACTTTTTGTGGGATTTATATGCAATTTATGAAAAGCTATGGCTTTAGTTTGGAGTATATTTTATTGAATTAAGTTTTAATATTTATGATATGATAATCGCTTTGAATGTCAGACTATTTTTCATCCAATAGTTTATTCGCTTGTCTTTCAACTCTACAAAAAACATTTCGAAAGCTTTTCAAAAATATTTCATAAAATATTTTGTAATATAACTGAACAAGAGATTGAAAATATGAAAAAATGACATCAGATTATTGTACTTTTCTCAAGGGGTTGGAAACGGTCTTTATATTCATATGATTTATATAGACTTCTATTCATTTCTAAGAAAATATTTTGGTTTCGATTGAAATACTTTGAATTACTCTTAAATTCCGCGAAAACCTCTAAAACTCAACTGTTTTGCAATTTGAGAGAAATTTAGTGCGATTTGTAATTGAGATAATTTGTTGTAAAAAATAAAACAAGTGTTGGCTTTGATTTACGCTCGAATTGTTTTGTTTGAATTGTTAACAACACCGGGAATTGTCACACAAATAGATACCAAAACCCAATGAAATATTTCCTATTCTGAGGAATCGCTTCAAATGTAGGATATTATGATTGTTTGGTTGACTGAATAAATAGTTTTCAGTACAAACACTGTTTGTTTTCCGATCCAAACTCTGAATGCCTGCACATAATCAGAGAACATACCATTCATTGCATAATAAAATACTTAACAATAGATTTATTGATGACATTTGAAAAGAAGGACCTAGCTAAAAGTATTTTGAACTCTCGTTTAGAATTACAATTATTAGATGCTATTCAATTCATTGACGAGTTTTTCAATGATTTATTGCAAACACATTTGAATTGCAATCATTTTAGAAGTCATTGATTGCTATCAAACGTAAAATAAGTTATTATTAAAAGAATTTCTGTAATTATTTGCCTTAAAATAAATGACTGTTTTGTTAGTTTGTATTTCACTATAAGATCTCTGAGGAGAGGCTAACAAACAGTTTGGTTACACTCGACTCTTATCTCTGATAAAGTAGTAATAATAATAACTTTTGCCATAATAACAGTTATCCTAACCTCCGATCAATTGAATGACTCCGAGAGCTTTGGCAGTGCTTTTGGTAATGACATCAGAGAGACAACAACCGGCCAATACTGTGAACGCAACTAATAGTGAAGCCGACGCTTAATATATCAAAATAAAGTTGCACTCAATTAATGAAAGTCTGGGTCAGAATAATATGTGGAGTGTTCTTACAGCCCATTCCGATCAGTATTGTTGTGATCTAATGAATAATCATTTGATTTATATTAGACTTCAAAAGGAAATTCTAATCAAAAAAAATTATATCTAATTTCAAATTCATATTAAATAAACATTTGATAAGTAAATCAAACAAATGTTTATTCAAGTATTGAATCAAATATAAAGCATATAATTATTATGATATAATACCTGCCATGAAAGGGACGGTATGTCACCGAAAGTTCGATACCGACCGCATTCGATGACTATTTCGACTTTTCCCTCGTCTGTCAGTCGCGGATAATTACATCTTCGGAATGAACCGAATGACACATCGATGGCGTTATGGTAGGACCCAATGAGCCAATAGGGAATGTAATATCCAGAACAGTTGAGTATTGCAGCTGCTAATGACAGACTTGTCCAGATAATGCCCACTGCAGTTAACTTACAGCCCATTCTTTGAGTCCTGACCTCTGACTGGCGATCGATTATCATTTATCATTCAATTATTTGTGGCTTAATATTAATCACTTAAAACACAAACACAAAATTTATTTGTTTTTCTTCCCTTTTATTCAATAGAATAGACTCTAGAATAGAGAATCCGTAGTATATTCTGATTGAATAAAAGTAAATCCCTTTCCAATAAAAAACACTTTCAATCCATCAGATGATATGTTTCCCATAAGAGAGTCACTCGTTTGAAGATATTTTTTGAAGAACTAATCAAACAATTGCTCTCAAACTATAATATTAGTTATACTTATCTTTAAATAAAATGCATACTTCTGTCAACGAGTCCTTTAAATGTAACACAAGTTATAGTCATTCAATGAAAACACCATATATTTCAATGATTAGTGTTCTTTGGAGAGACATTAGACTAAATGGGATATAAATATAAATTGAAAGAGAGTTGAGATTAGATCCAAACCATCAGATTTTGTTTGAAAATGTGTTTAAGAAATTTTTTCAGAACTCGTTGAGAGCACTGGTTGTGTGCACTCCGTTGAAAACAAGTTGATCTGAAAGAGAGGACAGGTTTCGCTTCATTTCGAGATTGGGCGACACCACTGCCACTGGATTAATCACTTATCCGATCATACACTGCGAGAACCACTACTTTATCATAAAAAAAATTGAAGGACACACCACCGGGTCATACATCGACTTTAGCCTTAACTGTGAATAAAGCGCTTCTTTTTTCAATTCACAAAAGTTTTTACTCTTCACTCGAATACGATTTCAGTGTCTCTGAAGTTGGAGTCGAGTCTACTGTTAAGCGCACTATCAATGAGTTTCGCACAGTTTGTGTGTTTGCGCACCTTTTCTGGTAGTGTTTGCCACTCACATAAACACCAGTCCTCTGTAAAACTTTTACTCCGGGTATATACCGGAGGAACAGCTGAACTGTTCTCCAGATGTAACTTATTATTACTTCGAACCACTATTTTGTCAAATATTTCCGAAACAGAACTACCATTAGTGGCAACAGAACTGAAATTCGCAAATATATTACACTTTAGTCGAAATCATTTGCATTTTTATTATTCAAATTATTTCTAAGAAAATATACGCTTTTTAGATATGGTTTGGTTGACTGGGAGGGTATGGTTGAGGAACTGCACAACTCTTAGTCATAATATTCTGAACTCTTATGACTTTGAATTTGAACCCGAAATTCATTTGAGGTCAGGAATGCATATAATTATCAAAATTATAGTTAAGACCTCTTCAAACCTTCGGCCAAATTATCTGAGAGTCAAGAAAATTGTTGTTTCGTTTCAAAACTAATTCAAAACTAATTAAAAGAAATGTTTTATGACTTTTAAAGACTTGAAAATTGTGTTCAGAGTTTTTAAATGAAATGTTTGGAGGTTTTGGTCGACGATATGAAGAACAGGTAAACAGAGAACACATACAGACATTGTTTGTCGGCTTTTCATAGCATTCCATTGAAAGAGGAGTTTTGTATTGCATTTGGGGAGAGAGTGAGAGAGAGAGAGACTCAATACAACTGATTCCGAGTGAATTGGAGCCACTTTTCAACCATTTCATGGCTTTGGGCTAAGTTTACAATAAAGTAAAGCCATTGTATTCACAATACTATCACCAAATGGAAGGCTATTCGAGGATAGACTGCATTCATCTAAAAGTCTGACATAATATGAAGAGTGATCTCAAAATCTATTTTTCAAAAGATTTACAAAATCTTATCAGAAATACAAACTTTTTAAACCAAAACAGATATTGATTCCAATTTTTTTCAAATTTTCAGAATTGAAGTAAAAAATTTGAATTCAAAGCGGAATCGATTGGATTATTAGATTCGACGACAAGTTTGACAAATCGATAAACCAGTTCATAGTTTGTGGGAAAACCCTTCCAAATGACTTGTGTTTAAGTCGGGACCAAATTCTGTTAAATTATAGATAAATAGTAATCAGAAAATTTAGAGCTCAGGCAGAGCTCAGCAAATATTCCTAACGGCAATCACTTCTGCAAACAACTCGTCTTCACTTCGCTTTAGAGAAACCCATTATTTCTGAAGTATTTATTGATTTTGAATTTATGTAACAAAAAGTTTATAAAATGATTCTTACGTTTTGAGTAACACTTTAGGCGTTGAACCCATTATATCAACAAACAATTGAATGCTTCTGAAACTCAATTTTGAATTTTCATGAAATAATGTTTAGTATAACAGTAATGATCTCTTCTATGATAAATATATTGATCATCAAAAATGATTCATGATACTTTATGGTTAAACAAACTCAGCCAACATCATACTATACATTGTACTTGGTAATTCCCATTTTGGTACAAAATATTTTCGATTCTGAATAAATATTAAGAAAATAATGAAGGTTGCAATTCTTGCCTAGATCAATTATTTTATTGTAGTTTTATGGGTCAATCTTAGATTAACTTGATTATTCATTCTTTAAGAATAGATAACAATCTCGAATGAGATGCAGATTAGGCTAAAGTTATCCGAAGTGAACAAAATAATTGAATTTAAAATGATTTATGTCTTCCCTTCCCTTCAATTAAAGAGAAAGCTTTGGTCAGTGAAGGTCTCAATTAATGAATTAAAGCTCAGATTAATGAAATTTTTTCGGTCAAATCAATTAGTGAAGCAATTATACCTTGCTCATTCCTCATTGGCTTTCACTAATGAAATCTTTTTCAGGGATTTAAATCAATTCTCTTGGTTTCAAAACTTCAGTCAAAATAAATCAATTTTTCTAACATTTTGTGACTCTTATGCCATCTCTTGAGTGGTAATCAAAATCCACTCCAATTGTAGGAAAACGTAACGTAATTTATGAACGAATCAATTCAATCAAACTTTTTGTGTTTTTCCCAATTAATGTCTCAAAACTTAAATTGAAATTAAATTAAATTTGAATTAAAACTGAAATAAAATTAAACCGGAAATGACTTTCATAGAAGTGGCGGAAATTGAGTTCACATCAAAGAAGTCCTGTTTTATATCGATTCCAAAGAAATGGAATTTCCGTTCGACTAATGTATGAGTTTTTTGGCAAAAATTTTTCCTCAAATCAAATGATTTTTGTTTTTTTTTCTTCAGACGATTCCTATCTTTAAACTCAAGTCTTTGAAAACCACCGAAGAATCCAAAGAAGTGTTAATCAGTTGGAGTGGAGACACAAATGAGGGCCAAACCATACAAATGAATGGTTTGTTCGCAAATAAGTCGGGATTTAGTCATAAACAACAAGTTTTGGTCACTTATGTGGCGACTCCCGAATCGGAAGGCATAAGAAACGCCATTAAATGCCATTTAAAGCCAATCACTGAAAACGATTGGGAAATACTATCAATCAATTCGAGTTTCATCGAAACAAATATCTTGAATCAGATCCGAGTTGTGGTTTCGGGTCAGATATTTCCCGTTTGGATCACAAATCAGTCAAATGTCTGCCTTTTTGTCAAATGTTTTCATTTAATTCCAATCAATTCAAAGGCAATTATTTTGAATAATTTCACTGAAGTTGTTGTCTGTCCTCCAAATACTTCAGAAGAATTGATGAAAGACTCAAACAATTCTTCGAGTGAGACATCCCTTCAAAGTATTGATAACAGAACTGACAATAACTCGATTGGAGATCAATGGTCTCTGTCCTCAGTCTTTGGTTTTGTTAAGTCTTTTATTCCATCAAATAATCCGAACGAAGAAAATGATATGAAATTCAATCAAAAGTCGAAATCTTTGGATAAAATGGATGTCAAAACTAAAC
The DNA here is from genome assembly GCA_034700625.1 of Tectocepheus velatus. Classification (NCBI taxonomy): domain Eukaryota; kingdom Metazoa; phylum Arthropoda; class Arachnida; order Sarcoptiformes; family Tectocepheidae; genus Tectocepheus; species Tectocepheus velatus. Next base: position 72,116 of record JAQIXV010000069.1, read on the forward strand.
CATCATTTAATGAAGTCCTAAGAATTTTACCATTTTTTGATGAAAATGAAAATAATGGCAAAGATTTGGTTAACTCTGTATTTGTTTCAAATGATTTCTTCAAAGGAAGAGAAGACAAGTATTTTGTTTCGAAATTAACACATATTTTGTCACCAATTGATCGGAAAAAAGAAAATCAAAAGAATGACAAAAATGATGATAAAACTCAAGATTCAAATGAAGTTAAAACCATTTCCAAACAATTATCTGAATTGGATTTTAAAGAGACTGTTGTCTTAGTCTTTGGTCACAAAAAATGTCCGAAATCTTCGATTTTTGTTTGCGAATCATTGAGACGACAAATGGCTCTTTCAATCACATCCAGAGTTTACTTAACGCCTTTCAATGAGTCTTCCATTCCATTGATATCAGAGCTTATTCTGTGCCCAATCGCTATCTCTCCAAAAGAAAGTGTAGTTAACATCGATTTGATAAGAAGTGAATTGATTCGACTCTTAGACAAGACATCAACAGAACTGCTTCTGTTAAGCAACGGATCACTCATTCATTTGTGCGAAACAGACTTTTTTGTGTTCAATAAAAATGAGACTTCAGTTTATGGCATAAGTAAGAAGTTATTAATGCAATTATCGATTCAATTGGACGAACCGGTTATGTATATTCAGAAGCCGTTCTCAGAAATACCTCTTCCCGTACGTTATGTCAAGAATTTAGACCAAAAACTCAAATCATGTCTCAGTCCTCAGTTTCGTAACAAACCTTTCGCCGCTTTTGACGAAGTATTCAAAAAGTGTTATAATTTTTTGCGATTCAATTTAAGACTCGATCCTTTGGCAACGCATTTAAGAAGTATATCGACCGCTAAGTCGAGCTCTATATTAGTAATCGGTCCGAAAGGGAGCGGAAAAACTCATTTAATGAACGCATTGTTCAACAAATTACTAGATTTTCCTCATTTTGTTTTCATTCAATACATTGATTGTCATTCACTTAAAGGCAAACGAATTGAAACGATTCAGAAGAGTTGGAACAACTCTTTAGCCGAATGTCTTCACAGACAGCCATCTCTTCTTGTATTCGATAATTTGGATGCAATCGCTTCAATGCCTTCAAAACCCGGACAAGAAATGAGTGCTGAAGCGGTTTATACCGAAAGAGTTGGTCTACTCTTCTCAGAGTTGGTTGAAAAGTGTAATCGAAATGACATATCATTTGGCGATCAGATGGTAGTAATCGCGACCTCGAGATCTAAACAATGTCTTCAAACAATATTAGTTCAAACTCGAGGCAGACATACCTTCGAAGATATGATTGAAATTCCTTCACCTGATCTCAAACAACGAATTGAAATAATCTCTAAACTAATTACTCATAGATTTGGTGTCGAAGATATCAGTTCTCACATTAGTTTTGATCTCAAAGATATTGCCATCAAATGTAAGGGTTATTCACCACTAGATATGACAACTTTGGTCGACAGAGCACTTCATAACTGTTATCTCATTTCGGGAACAAATGTTTTAAATAATTTGGTTCTAACAGAAGACAACTTCGGCGCAGCTTTTAATGGCTTTTGTCCTCAAAGTCTTCGCGGATTAGATCTGGAGCTCAAATCGAATCGAAGTCTCAATGAAGTGGGAGGTCTGGAAGCGGTCAAGAAGTGTCTGATGGAGACAATCTTCTGGTCCATCAAATATCCGGTTCTCTTTTCGAAGCTCCCACTCAAAGCTCAGTCATCTATAATGCTTTTCGGCGCTCCGGGAACTGGAAAGACATTATTAGTCGAAGCGATTGCCAACGAGTGTCGAATCAATTTTATTGGTATAAAAGGACCCGAACTTCTATCCAAATATGTCGGACAAAGTGAACAGTCAGTTAGGGATGTGTTTACCAGAGCTCAGACCGCAAAGCCTTGTATTTTATTTTTTGATGAATTTGACGCTTTGGCGCCCAGAAGAGGACACGACAGCACTGGTGTCACAGATAGAGTCGTCAACCAATTGCTTACACAAATGGACGGCTTTGAAGACATGGGATCAGGTGTTTATGTTTTGTCGGCCACGAGTAGACCTGATTTGATAGATCCGGCTCTACTAAGACCGGGAAGATTTGATAAATGCCTGTATTGTCCGCTCCCTAACCAAAGTGAAAGACTGGAAATCCTTAACGCTTTGAGTACTAAACTTCAATTTGATTCAGACGTTGACTTAGACGTGATTTCCCGACAAACAGATCACTTTTCTGGCGCTGATTTACAGGCATTACTATATAGCGCACAGTTAGACGCTCTTCACATTAGTCTCAATGATTCTGAGAAAGGGTTTAAAAAACGAACTCAACTCTCGAATCCAACAGACAATGAAAACCTTGAAATGTTTGCCTCTTATATGCCGTCCGTTAAAAAAGGATTTACTAAAGAGTTTTCAACTGACGAACGACTGAAACTCATTAATGAAATCGAAATTTATTTACCAAATGTTGTCTCGAATATGAATAATATATCTGATGTCTGTTCCGTTAAACGCTTGTCTACTAATAATTTAATAGCAATACAACAGAAGAATATTTTGACTGCACTCGACATCACTAAACCTTCAATTAGCGAAACCGAAAGATTAAAATACGACAAAATGTGAGTTATGTTTCACAAGTATTAGTAATTTTCAATTCCTCTCTTCACTCAACTACTCCTCTCTTAAATTGCTTTTCATAAGTCTTAACAAAAAAAAGAAGAAAAAAAATTATAATAAATAATAGTTTGAGTCAAACAAATAATTTGTTTTTGTTGAATAGTTTGTAGGCTTTTCTTATTTTCTTTTTAGTTTTTCCTCATTTTCTCCTCTAATACGCCAATAGTTTCAAAATTAATTTAATTTTCGATTCTAAGCATCAAATTATTTGATTTCAATGAATTATTTCATCGAAAGTGTAATTTTCTTTTGAATTTCACAGACATTTCAAAATTTAATATTTCTTTTCATTACATTCTTTGCTTATATTTTTCAAAAAATTATTATTTGGTTTCTTTTATTGTGAATATAATTCCCTTTATTATGAGTTTATATAATAACAATACAATTGAATAAGTGATGAATTCGGATAACAGACTCTTCAATAGACTTTCATTGAAGTGACAAATATTTTGTTTGATCTCTTCATTAGATCCTTCCATGAAATGGGAAATCCTCTCAAAAATTACTTGAATTATGACTTTCGATGAGACCTTTAATAATATCAATTAGTTTTAATTCACTGACTTATCAATAGCTTAAACATATGTTTATTGACTATAATTATGAGAATTTAGTTTCGATTGAATTTGTTTTTATTCTTCAAATATTGCAAAAGTTTTTTAACAAATTTTATTATGTTTTCCCCTAAAAAAAATCTATTTGAGCGCTCAATTCAATAGAAATCCTTTCATTTTTGTGATTTTCATTGATTGTTGAATCAATTGAATGAATGATTGATAGATAATATCGAATAATTATAATCTGATCTCAAATACAATCAATGCAAACATCGATCCAATCGTTTCAAGGCTTACATCAAAAGAAGAGAGCGTTTGACATAAGAATAAAAGCGCTTTCCATCCGTTCCTCTCTTTGATATATGTATAGCCAAACACGAGAAGGTCGTAATAATCCATTGCTTTTGAGTGTCTTTTGTTATCCCTTTGTTTGCTATGAATTATAAGTTTAACGTATTTTTTAAATACAATGGAAATGAATAGATTTTGATGAAAACCCCTCCCGTTGTAATAGTATAGCATTTTTGCTTGAATTCTGGCATTTGGTTCAATACTGTCGGCCAATAATGGCTGAGACACACAATAAACACATTCTGTTGGCAATAAACGCTCACATCTTTCGCCAAATATATTATTATTTGGAGAATAGAGAGACCAGAAAGAGCTGTATTTTTTAAAAACCTCTCTATTCTGGCGCTCAAATAAGCACTGGTAGTGTTGGTGTCGGTAATAAAATTTTTTGGTCACGGATTATTAGTGGGGAGGGATTCCACACATAGAGAAAAGGCCAAAAACTAATCGCTTTATAATACATATAATACTTCGTAAATCAATTTATCACTCGATATGAATAGTAGACAACTCTTAGAATTAATGCATTTATTTTTTATGTCACTTCTAGTAGTGGTCTGTTTAGGACCGGCAAAGAGAGAGAGAGAGAGAGAGAGAGAGAGAGAGAGAGAGAGAGAGACCATGAGAATTAGTGTGAGCTAAGAGAGAGCTGACATGCAATTGATTCAGTTCTTTATTATCATTTATCGTCTCAGAAGTGAACACAAAACAGGATTAGGAGTCACTTACAGAACAGACAAATATTAAAACATTTTATGAGAAGATCTTCTGATTTGTAAAAAGTGTCGCATTTATTGATTATAATTATGATTGACTACTCTTTTCAATTATTCTGTGAAAGACTTAATGCTTTCATATAATACTAGAAATTATTAAAACCAACCGTTTTTTTATTTTATATATCAAATGCATTAATCAATCATTTTTTGTAATCGTTACCAAACTGACTCTTTTCAGTGCATTTTAATTAAAATCCATTTAATGCGAAACTTTAACCTATCGTTTAGTGAGTTTTCTTTACTTCAAAATATTACTTAAATTATTTAAAATCCAATGAATTTTGAAGTTATTTGTTGAATAAATTCTATCAGGTTTTGAAATAAATCAAATTAAAGCCCTTTCAAGTCGTGAATCAAAAGGAAAATTATTTTTTAAATATTTTATTTGAAAAGATTTGGACTTTATTTTGAAAAAACCATTCATTTTGTTTAAAGCGATAAAAGATTTCATTTAAACTTAAGCTCTAATTCTCACAAATAATCTCAAAGCTATTCATTGCTAACAAAAAGTTATCGGATTTCAAATTATTCTCAATTTTTTCAGATTCGAAGCATTTGTCTCAAGTGGTGGTCAATCGTTCCAATCATCGACATCTTTGGCCCAAAAGAGGGTTACTTTGGCTTAAAGTTGGGCTACAATTAAGGTTTAGTTAAGGAAATGTTCAATAATATGGGTTTTCTCTAAATCGGAATCAAATACTGAGTTAAGTCTCAAGAAATGAAAATGTTTTCGAAGGAATGTTTCGATTCTTAAAGAAAACATATGAAGAACTGACCCGAAAACTGATCCGATGACTATTCAGTAGATTAGAACAAATGGTAATCCGTAGAAGACTTTTCACTAATATTTGAAAGACTGGTCGAAGATTTCAATCAATTTTTCTGAACTATTGTTTGAAATTATTTTGTCTTCAAAATAAAGACAATTTGTTTCAAAACATTTAAAGAGCTTTCAATTAAATACAATTATAATTGAATTTTGTGTGAATTCCTTTGGATTCGATCCTCTATTATAAGAAAATTATTTCTTTTGATAAAAGTATTGAATGAGTGAACACTTGAAGCGAACGTTTCCTTATTTTGTGTCCTTTTATTCAATGATTTCTAAAAATATACTGATTTTCACGCAATTGACTATAATTTCAAATAAAAAGGATTTTCAGATTTAAGGAGAGAATGAAATTGAAAGCGTTGTGATCGAGAAGAGAGTGGAAGAGTCGGATACCGTTCATGAATCACAATAAGTTGATTCAAAGCCTATTTTGGTCTTCTCTTCTCTATTCTCAACTATTCTGTGCCCATAACGCAGGTGTACACAACTCTTCACAACAGAGCCCTATTGTATTGGACTGGTATTGACTGAGAGCTCAGTTTTTCTTATGTACTCAACTATTGAACGAAATAACAATACAATTATTATGCGATTCTTTATAAGTGCACACAATTTAACACAACAGTAGTATTACTTCACATAAGACGACAATTCGAGTAAAATTGTATTGAGTCCACTATTTTTAGTCAGAGTATACCTCAAAGGGAGTGCTCTCTCACACACTGAGTACCGATGTTCGACACCTGGACTTTTTGCCTCAAAATCCGATACATAAAAGACCTGGAATTTGAATCACATTCAGTGAACGAAACCTTTTTTGTTTAATAGCCTTAAGTTTCGATGTTTTGTCTGATTTTACAATAATTCTGAACCGAAGCCTTGTTTTCAACTTATTTGGCGTGACTTCACGCTATCTCCAGTTTAGTCCCTCTTTTGATTTATGGCATTCTCAGAGTGTCGTCCACTCTCTTCATATCCTAAACCACCCCCTAATAGAGTGAAACACTCAAACGTCTGTCGAATTAGTGACTAATTCTTTAAATCTGTTTGAAATGAATTTCAATATTCTTTTTATGTCTTCGTATAGTAATTGACACAATCTTTCGGATCAAAAGATATATTAAAATTGTTTTCTCTGATTCTTAAACATATGAATTGAATTTTGGGATTCACTGATCGTTCCGTCAAATCATTTTGAAATCATTTTAATATTTATCAAAAAAATAAAATGTTTTGTGACGTTATGTTCCCTTCCTTTGGATATTATAAGGGTTTACCTCAAATTGTTGTTAATATTGGCGTAAAATGTATTAAATTATTAAAACTTTTTCATAGCATTCAATTCGATGGCAAACTATTATTCATTTTTTCCTTTTATTTAATTATCTGTCGGTCTTTGTGTCCATTAATTCTGTCACTCATTTTGGGTACAATCGACTCATTTCTATGACAAAAAACTATTGAATTTCTGTTTAAAATGAGAAGAATAGCGTAAAAAGAGCTAACATTGAGTTAACAGGTTTTGTACGCAAACTATTCATATTATATTAATGTTAGACTTATTTCGACTCATTTTTCCTATTATTCAATGCAAGTGAAAGTTGACACCTGAGCGGGAATTCCTATTTGAATGGTAGTACTAATTCTTTTTGAGTTCAAAACGACATATGCTAAATGAAAATCAATTATTCAATTCAATTGATTCTAATATTAGATTCAAGTGTTAAACACAATCGAAAATATTCGAGACTTGAAACCGAAATCCGAAAGATATTGACTCAAAACCTCATGAAATAAATTCTTTCATTGAATCCAAACATTGAGTTATTTTCAATGAATAGAAATGAATTGGAGAGAAGTTGGGCTCAGAGTCACAGATGGAACCGACTGTTTTGGATCTCCACTCTTTACCTTCAATGCATTCAATGGATTTACTTTTATATTGAGTTCTGAATGGATTTCCTCTGAAAAAAAACGTCCCAAGAATTTGATTAAAGGCTAACAATAATTATTATATAAATAAATGACATCACAATATCTAATATTAAATGTTTTGAACAGATCTATTGCACAGCCATTCATATCAAACACAATGAAATATTTTGTGAAAGCACTTCATTTTTTTGGAGAATTTATTCGTGAATTTCTTACTTTCAAAAGAGATATACTTCAAAGCCATCACATGAATAGGTATTATAGAAAATATCTAATTTCATATATAGTATAGTATTTTCCAATTTAAGAACTTTTCAAAAGCTTTTTGGGCTTCTCTTTTGCAAACAGAATAATGGAGTTTTCAATTGTCATCAATTCATATAATTCCCAATTTTCAACAATTTTCAATCTCTCCTCTCTTTGAGTCTCTATTATACTGAAGAAGTGGTTGAACTTTATTTCATGACAATCGCATCAATGGCTTCACTTGAATTTGTATACAATTATTATATTCTTTGTAACACAATATCAAATGTGAAATGTGTTTATTGTAGTGTTTGTACTGTTTGTTAGTTTTGCAAATTATATAAAAAATTCTTTCATTGAATATATATTTTTTCAAAATAATAATTATAAACCGATTCACAGCTTTTATAATAATTTTTTTTCAAAACGACAATAATTTTTCCCAAAAGTATTGAATTATTGAAACCGAATCGAAACCCGGAACTCAGTATATTCTGAGTGATTGTCAGCTATTGTTGTGCACCCGATTGTTACAGTTTGGGTCACTTACACACAAATATTGTGCCGTTCACTAAGCAGTGGAGAAGCCAACCATCAGTCAAAGCGTACCATAGTTTGAATAAATTGCGAAAAAATACATAATATATGAGAACAATATATAACTTATTGGGAATGAATTAAAAGCAAACGGTTTTTGTAGACCCAATGCATAACCTTTTGTTCGTCAACTCTGTCGGGAGTATTGCTATATATGTGGTGCGAATTATTGTACTTATAATCAATAGTAGGGTACTGTCGTATGTATTAAATTGCATGCTTTCAATGGTGTGTTCGCTCATTGAATATCGTTTGGCAAACAATACTCTCATTGAAGAGTTACACCGTTTTGTTTCCGATGTGTTCCTCACAAAAGCGTTTCAAATAGTCTACAGAATAGAACAGAATAGCATCGAAAGAGTACTGAGAGAGAGCACAGCCATAGAGCACAACCATAGAGCACAGACAGCTATGAAGAGTGAGAGCTGTAGAGATGCAGAGGTGCTCACAATGAAGGCTATGTTCCTAATCTAACTCATATAAGAACTATTCTTTTGTTGACTATTGTGTTCATTGTATTCCCGAAACTTTCGTGCGATCATAAAAAATGTGCAATACATCTACCAGTGCCACAATAGTGTACTACCAGTGCCTTCACAGCACTCTTAATACAAAACTATAGTCAACTTTATATGAAACTCTGCTATTCTTCTCCTCAATTCTCTTCAGAATATCTTCTCTCATATTCTTTCTCCTCAAAAGTCTTTTGTATTTCTCGAATCCAATCCTTTTGTATATATTTTTTGGTGAAAAAATGAATTAATGAACCGAATAAGTAATTTTCGATTATCACAAAAGACTTCAAAAGAATTTATGTGTTTTATATGAAATGTAGAATTATTTCATATAATATATAATACAATATTTGAATTCAAATCACACGGAGTTTCTATTTTTTACAATTCAATTATAAAACTCCATTCAAATGTAAATAAGAAATCGTTTCAAACGAATCCATTGTATTATTATTTTTAATGTTATTTCAAATATTATATAAATTTATTTTTTTTTTCCCGACAAATGTCTTAAATTAAGGATTACTCAAAGTTTTAGTAATTTTGAACTCAATGTGTGTCAAACTTTTCTGAATATTTTAGTTTTAAATTAAAATCAATTTCCAGATGCATAGTATTAATAATTCACCTTGATAGCTCAAACAAATTCAAATATCCTTATATTGACGTCAAATGATTTTCACACTTTTCATGAAAATAATATTTTGATTGAAATTTGAAGAATTCTGCAAACAATAGCCAATCATATTGAAAGTCGTGATTATTTTTGTATAAATATTCAAAACATAATAATAGAGAAGTGTTTTAGAGATCAGGGATTCTTAAGATAGCCTCTGACCCCGACGTATACTCTCCAATGTATTTCTTATTGAAACTGTTCTCAACGCCGGCTATTAATTGAAATGTTTTTCGCTTTGTTAACAAATCATTGTATTTCACACTCTGTCGACAAAATCGGTTGTTTCGGAGATGCCTTTCAGGAGATATGTTTTCATCGATAGATAACTTTGAATCAAAATCTGATAACTTATCAAAAGATATGATTTTTTCAAATTTTTCGGTTAGAAAACTAAAATTGAATATAATTTTAAGATTCGCTTTCAATGATCGCATAAAAGTAGATGTTTTGAGAAATTCGGGTCCCCTTTGCATCCAAAGGCATCCCTTTTTTAGAGAAAAATGATTTATATTTCGTTGAGTTTTGAAAGAAAAGCGGATTTAAAGTTATAATGAAAATAAGGAGAACTTAACGACAATTTATTTCAATTAAAGTGAATTCTTTTGAGTTAAGCAAAAACGTGATGTCATTATATGCTGTCGTTTCTGTCGTTTAGCACTTTTGTTAATATTTTTAATTTAATCCGTGAATCAAATAATAGAACAAAAAGTGTTTGAAATAATAATATGATCTGTCATTACAGCCATTATAGAGACTAAAGCACATTATAAACCGTATAATAATTATTCTGTCCTATTGTTTGTTTTATGGTGGGGCTCATTGTCTTCATTTATCTTCTTATGGTTTGTAAATTTTGAGCATTTAGTGGAAGAGAAGAGTAGAGAACTGAGTCCATAGTTGAGTGTCTTTTTCAATGTGTGTATTCTGTGCCTCAGTGTTGCAGTTGTTGGTTATTGAGCTGACATACAATGAACTGATAATACAATTTGAATGTACGCTCTGATGGTCTCCAAAAGGAGCTCTTTTCTCCCCAATTCCTCCGGAAAAAAGAGAACTGACTCGGAATCTGTGCTTTCGTTCCTCTATTTAACATTTTTGCAAATCAAAGACTCAAAGACTCGCTTTTCTACTCATTGACAATAGGCCTGCGATCCCATGCGTTTCAAAGCCAGCCATTCATACAATCAATTGAGAGCTGTATCTCTGCTCTCAGGAAGCTTTGTATTTGTCAATAACGGTGAAAATGTCACTCTTTTCGGACGACTATTCAATTCTGTCCACAAATTTTTATTTGTTTAGCTGAACAAATGGATCATCATTTTATTCTTCCAATGGATATCGTTAGCCATTCCTCTGATTTAATACCGAAACACATCCATCCGATGCTCTTCTAATTCATAAATAATTCAATTTTTATTTAACTTTTCAAAGAAAATCATTCATTGATTATTTGAAAAGGTCTGTCATTGAGATGAACCAGTTCATTTTAGATCCAAATATAAGTTTTATGAAACAAAATTAGGATAAAAATATTGAATCTTTAAATTTTGTTGATAGCCTTCATTGAGAAGTTAATAATTAAGATGTCATTCATATGTCATTTATATGAATATTTGATTGGATGCTCACAAATCAAAATTATAATTTTGGAGTCAATCGACTTAATTATGACATTTCAGTCAATTTATTTTCAGTGACACTATTTTAATATAACGAAAAACATTGAGAAATACCATTCATTTCAATCAAATAATAGGGTATTGGAGTCGAAAAGAGACTAATTTAACGTTTTTTTGCAAAACGATTCATTCGGAGAGCAAAACATTTTGATATGATTTGCTGACATATTGAAGGATAAATTGATTTTACTCTTTATTTTCTGATGTATTTTCATTTTAAATCTTTTTTGAATTAAACAAAATTTGTTTCCATTGTATGCCAACACTTGTAATAATAGTTCGGATGAATTGAGTTTTGAATTTAAACTATAATTTATTTTTTTTCAACATATCTTCTAATTATGTGCTGAAAGTTAATTAAAATTTACATTTCATTCGATATCTTAAATGCAATAAAATATCCGAATATTTTTGATCAATAACTTTGAGTTAAACATAGATTTGTTGAAAGACTTTTGACTCCAATTCAGAGTTGAGAAACAGATTTGTATTTTTCACAAAAAGAAAAAAAATCTTAAAATTTATGGTTTTATCAGTGAATATAAAAACTGAGAAAAATCTATTGATATCTGAATATATATAAAAGATTTTGACAAAAGGATTGTCACTTCGAGTAGTTTTGTGAAAATATTTTCAAACAAATTAAATAAATTTTCTCAAAGATTTCAAAACCAAAATAATGATTGAAAACTATTTTCAAAGACTTTATAAGAATTTTTGTCTTCTTGTGAAACATATTTTGGTTGATTCAGGAGTTGTATGCATTCTGAGGGCGGGTATATTCACATGTATAGCCATTTTTATATAAATCCATACCAACAGATATGGTGTGAAAACCTTTTTAAATGTTTTGAATGGAAGGCAAAGCCATTGAAAGTTGTCGGTCAGGCGTATAGTAATGCGATGTTGGAGTTGAAACTCTCGGATAGAGTGAACCAAGAGATGAATTGAACAGAATGTGAACCAAAAGCAGAGAATAGCACAGAATAGAAGAGAACAGAACAGAACACGCTTGAGATGAAACAGCAATTGAATCGAACCATTCGATGCAATAGAGGAAAAGGTGCTCTTAATATAAGTCATAACTGAATAGTATTAGTGTTGGTCTTAGTTAGTTATACTTTACTATAATGTCACACACAGTGGGAGCACCACATTGGGGAGGGGAGAGAGAGAGAGAGAGAGAGAGAGAGAGAGAGAGAGAGAGAGAGAGAGAGAGAGATTTTAGTTCAATAACAAGAAAGAAAAAAGTGGAGAAAAGAGGGATAGAGTAGAGTATTGTAGAGTACGTGTGAAACGATTGATTGTTATGCGTTATAATGAGAGGACGACTTTGGGCCAAATGCTTCTTTCACACAAATGCTACTTATTATAGTGGATTGTAAGGGATTGTAAGGATCACCCGGTGCTCATTGTTAGTGATTTGCGTATTGTCCGACTCCTCAGATCGTATTGTTTGGTAAAATTGAAAACCCATTGAAAAGGTCTTTGGCGATGAAAAGGAGTATCAGAATGAGCTTTGAGTGGATTCAATGGCAAATAAATAGCGGTTGTGCCCAACTATAACCAGTATTGTGCAGTTGTGTGGACCTCAAAACATATCACATCACTATTAGACAACTCGACTAAAGGAGTCTTCGCTCATCTCATACTTTATTTGATCGATAGATACAAATCTGAAGATATCTTTCATTCAAATAGTTTTTCATTTAATAGACTTCAGGCAATCAGTTTGTCCTCAAAAAAAATGATTTGAAATGCTTTTGAAGCAATGATTTGAAGAATTAATTTGTTTCAAAATTGATTTCGACCCAACAGCTAATACTTTCATTTGAACTAGGTCAAATGGGGGGCATAAAATTTGGCGCCAAATTCAAAAAGCAAATAATCTAATCATCTCTTGAAGTAAATCGTATTCTCCTTTAAAATATTTTTTACTTGTATTCATCCAAGATTTTTGTTGTTCCCCTCTCTCCCTTTCCTCTCTCCTCTCAAATATTTGAATTTATTTGCGAATAAATGTTATTATTAATGAATGAATTGACGAATAAAATTAGGTGCAAATGAGTGGTTGCGGTCCTCACACCACAAAATCACTCCATATTTTGTGGACTTCCATTAGAAAAGAGTGTTTGTGTTCTGATTGACCACCGATTGTATTATTTGTATACTTCTGACCCCTTCCTAATTATTGTGTGGAGTGTTATGTTGTTGTTGTGTAGTATTCTTGCGATAGTCTATTGTGAACTCATTTTATGCAATTGAATGCAATGAATGTTTGATTGCAATCCATTATATCCTTTAATTCAGATGAAAACCGTTGACTAAACCAAGCGTTTGAAGTTTGCGGCCAACGGATCAAACTTTGATGTAATGTGTGCTCAACTCAGCCCTCATGGCATCACACCATAAAAGAGTGAAGTGATGTCAGAGACCACACATTATTGGAGACCGAATCGCATATTAAGTTCACAAAAAAAATATGTTTAAAGAGAAACTCAAAGAATGGTCTCAAATAAAAGTTGTCTGAAAAGGGATTGGAATCCATTTGATGCGATCCATACATACATATAATGTTAACGCGTGAATAGATTTGTCTTATATTCAACTTTTGATTATTTGATTGAACTTTATTTCAGTTGATTTCTCTTTATTGGATCCATTTTGATCAGAGATTGGTCGAGAGATTGGTTCACATCCGCATTTGTGTTATTATAATAACAAATGCATTACAATAGAGAGCTGTCAGCCTCTAAAGTTGTTGCACAGGCAGCTATTATATCGGTTCCTATTATACTTTTTTATTTGAAGGGCCCCCCATCTATATAAGCATCTATAGTGGCGTTTAGCACCACTACAAACAGCCCATACATATAGCCATACACTTCCCCCAAAACTAGTGAATGTAGTGAATGACCAAAATATTAAAGTTTTCAATACAGACAACTGCATAGAAAAGCAGAGAAGTGCCAATTCTGGCAATTCCTCTATTGTCGGACTACTTTCAATGCCATTGAATATAATGGTTCAGAATTAGCGCTATTATAACAACTGAATCGAGTTTTCATATTATTATTATATTCAGTGATAGTCTCTATTTTTGAAGAGATTCCGAATTGAGTTGAAAATGAGAATAATGTCGATCACAATATTTAGCCCATAATTACCGGTTAGATAACAATCGCAATTCATTTATTGAGTGCCATTTTGGTGATGAAATAATGGCACAAATATTTATAAATACCTTATTGTTAACTAAAACATCAATTCAATAGATGTCCTCAAAATTAAATAATTTTTTTGACAACACTTTTGCTTAAAATCAGACCAAATACCAGAGGACTGGCAATGGATGTATGGATTCATTGATTGTCAACTCATTTTATATACATTTTTATTGTTATTATTGTAGTGTTGTATGAATTTCTTTGGAAAGGGAGGCAATTGCTTCTATAACTTATTTGATTCTTTGTTAGTTTGCAATTTTCAATAGAATTAATGCCCTTCCCCTCCAAAGTATGCTTTCCATGCATGAAGTCTTCAAAACGCGACCAAATGTACGAATGCTATAAACATTTTAAATGAATGTATTATTCGTTGATGGGGTTCGTCACAGAGAGCACAACCATTAATCTACTTTTTGCAATACCAGTCATTTTTTGGCTTTTATTCTGGCCTTAAGTCAGGCACTTCTTATCAAAGAGAAAAAAGTATTATAAATATAATAATATTTATATAAATATTTGTGCGAAAAGTTGTGATCAACACATTGAGCACAGAATGGCTTTCAATAGCCTTTGAAAATGTGTTGCAATTGCTTTGAATCCAAAGAATCGTTTTCTTTGAAATTCAGGCAAACATTGAATTCTTTAGAAATTTTTTATTTAAAAATAATTTAATTTAATAATAAAAGTCAATGAAAGCCAACACACAATAGAAGTTCCGAATTATTGAAACTTATCGGAACAATAATCCTGGTAATCATTGGCCTATTATTAATGGTAAATATTATCTGAAATCAGTGCTCAAGTGTTGGAGTGTCGGCTCTTTTGCCTTTTGTTTCATTGGTTGCAATGAATTGCAATGAATTTATTGTAAAAAAGCCGAACAAAACAGAATTCAATTGTTATTCGAGTGTTTGTTTCGATAAGAAACCGGAGATAAGTATTAATGGAGAGCCGGCGATGACTTTCCAATTGATATTTACGATTAGCTCGAGTGACACAATCGACCCCAACTCCAGACACAATCGGAGCGCATATCTGTTTGCGGTCTTTTATGAACAGTAGCCGCAATCAGTCCACAGATAATAAATAAGTTAATCAACAAAATTAAGACAATAAACGATCAATAAATGTATTATTTCGGTTCATTGCTTAGAAATCAGACTAATTCCCAACAAATCGTTGAGTAATTTCTCAGATAATTAGTTTTCAAATCTTTGTTTGTTTTGCGAACAGTTTTTTACTTTACTTCAGATTATTTGCAATTTTTGTATATATTTTTTCGTTTGAATTATTTTATCTTTTCTTCTCTAATGACTGCTATTGTAGTGATTGTGTTAAACAGAATCAAAGCCTTGTATTCCCTGTTTATTATGTTTTAGATTTGATTTTGAGCGCAATTTGTCGCACAATAGGGCACAGAATCGCTTCTCATAAAGTGCTCATATTGTGGTCCATTAACTATTGAATGGATAACACGATTGACAAAAGCACAGGAATATAACAGTTTCGTGACTGTTGGCAGAGTTGTTGTTCTGTGCCAATAGTGCCAGTAGTGCCTTCCATTGCACCTGCAATGCCTCCAATGTTTGCAATTACTATGTCTTACAATAGATCACTAATCAGTCCACACATCCAGTGCTTCAATGGCTTCAATAGCTGACATACAATAGCCGTTAATTTTATTTTCATTTTTCTTTTTTCTCTTTCATAAAATGTCTCATATGTTGAGCTCAATACAAACTAAACAAAAAACTAAACCCAACGACAAATCCAATGACAAAAATATTTGACTAAAAATTCATATCAAAACCCAATACCATTGGAATAGTTTTTAAATTAAAAGCCCTTTTGGCCGACAAAACAGTGTAGTTAGTGATGGCAAATACTGACATCATTATGTCTGCACTGGTAGTCATTACCAGTGAAAGGTTTGTCACCATTGAATTAAAGGCTCATTAGGCAGACAATTGTCTTGTCGTTTAACTTAAACTCTTCTCTTTAGGCGAAACTTATTCACGGCTTTATGTATAGTATGTATAGTATTATGTAGTGATTGCTTGTTTTGGTTTCAATATTATTATATAATATAATGTAATTTCCCTTTAATTTAGTTGAAGTTATCCTTCTCTGAGCCTATCATTCATTTGTAGGCTTTTGTGTGTAAAGAAAAACAGAGGAAAAGAAAATTTTCATTTATTTTGAGACAAACAAAATAAAAGAAAGAATAATAGCAAATGGTATGCACTGTAAGCCCTGTCAGCGTTTTAAGAGCTATACTCTGATAACGGCTTTTATATTATATTAAACATCGATTGGAATATATGTTATTCTCTTATTATGTTTAGACTGTTTTCTCGATGTTTTACAATTGCCGTCATTTGATGTTTACTTTTGCGACAAAACTGGAAAACTTAGCGATAATAATAAGAAATAAGAAGAGAAGAAGTTATCAACAAAACAGAGTTTCTTCACAATCGCTCGACTCTATTGTCACCGAAGAGCTATTATTGCAAAACATTTCTCCTCTGTTTGTATTCGAGAAAAAGCTTTTCAAATCTCTAATAATATTAATATATTATTTCTTTTATAATTTTTAACAATAAATTCTTCCCAAAAATATCTACTGTTTGCAGATTTTTTTTTAATTTAATTTTTTTGCGTATATTATTATTGCATAATATAACACAATTGACATTATATTTACTAAAGTGTCGCTGCAGTTAAGGCTAGAAAATGGATATAAAATGATTGAAATGATAGAAAACCCTCTCCTCTATTGGATTGTATGCTCTGTGGAAATGATATAATGAAATCATTGAATGTTTTTTATGAAAGCAACTAATTTTTTATTTCAGTAATAATATTATTTTCTATATATATTGTGTTATACATAATAAGAGGAACTTTACATCAAATGTTGATTTTTCATTCAATTCTTTACAATTTTTATTTCAATGACATCAGTATTTCCATCAGTTTTATGGCACAACAAAATTAAATGAAGAGAAAATCGCTTCAAAATCGTCGATACAATAGAAATGATGAAAATTTTTCTTCTATTCAAAGCTGTCTCTCATTTTAATTTAGTTTAATAAAGAAATAAGTGCTAAACCTTTACAAACAGATTACAATACATTACATAATTTTTTTTTGTCTATTTAGTCAACTCTTCACTCTATCACTGATTCTTTGAATTCCGCCTCAAATTGAAATGTTTTTTCATTGAAATCTATAGTAAATGTGTTATTCACCGGTTATTTCAAACTATCAAATATTACATTAGTTTTGAAATTCATTTAAATAGATTTCAATTATAAATAAATGCAATAATTTTCTCATTAATCTAATTATCTAAGCATTAGATTATTGACAAACAGTGAATGTATTTTGTTTGTGATTATAAGCGAATTGTGTCTCATTTGGCACTAAATTTGTGTTAATTATTGAATTAATTATTAATTATTTATATAACAAATGAGAACTGAATCTGAAATGTTTGTCATCCGATCAGAAATGCATTTGGATATCAAGTCTATAGTTAGCGCTCGGCTCAGGTCTCCTCAAAATCAAAGGAAATATAATACAAATCAAGGGTTAGACAGAGAGAGAGCATAAAACTGAATGAGATGTAGGAATGGCCTGAAATGGCTTTCAATTAGTTAATAGTTTTATAAATGAATGAAAACTTTAAATTAAACGATAGGAGGCGGAGACAGTTTTGGCAAACTTGACATCCGGTGCTCTTCAGTCTTGAGTCCCATCAGATACGCCGCGAAAGAATGGGATCGAAAGTCATTCAATTGGGAGTTTACCGATTGATGAGATGTGACCGGCGGGAAGTGATAGCCCGGCGGCGCCGGGAGGTATGTCCCACAAGCACTTTGATGAAGATATTGGTTTGCGTGCGTTGTCTGCGATGGAGTCAAATGGTGGGAATGCGCTGATAGGGAGGACAGCAGTGAAGAGGCCGCTGACGGATAAAGTGAAGACATTGAAGACGTCAAAAAGTTGATGGGACCGTTATTGGGAGGGGTCAGTGGGTCTGAACGCATTTTCATGGGATTGACCATTGGGTTCATTGGATTCATATGACTCGTCGCATACATTGGCGGTACACTCAACGGGAAAGACCGGGCAGTGGCCGCCTTCTCACTCTCCAGTGCAGACATTGCGGCCACACTTACTGGTGGATCAGTCGGGGAACCAAAAGCGGAGAACCGCATGGAATCAAATGGACTGTTCATTGAAGGGCTCATAAATTGTTGAGCGCCTAAATATCCGCTCTCTTTCTTCACCATTGGCTTTGGTTTACGTCGCGGACGATACTTATAGTCGGGATGTTCTGAACAGAACCGGAAAAGAAGACCAAAATTAGTTTAAAATACTGTTATTTATAAAGTGTTTGACTTCTGAGAGAGAAAAAAGTATTCAAAAAAAAGTGTTTCTAATCATAAAAATTATTTCCTCAAAGAGTGGACTAAAGTCTGACAATCGATCGATAATAATGTGTTTGAATAGTGTTTGTGTGCGATCGCAGACACACTAATTGCAGGCTTGCAATGCCTTCCCTACCTTTCATGTGAAGCGCTCGGAGTCTCTTCGCTTCGTCAATGAATGGTCTCTTCTCAGTCTCAGTCAATTGCTTCCAATCTGCTCCGAGACGTTTACTGATCTCTGAATTATGCATTTTTGGGTTTTCCTGAGCCATCTTTCGTCTCTGTCCTCTCGACCAGACCTATCAAAACCATTTAGTCGTTAGTCTCGAGTGCTCTCAAATATTATCTTTTGTTTTGCAAGATATGGACAGTTATCATAAAATACTAGACATTAACACAATATTCTCAAAAGCACTCAAATATTCTAACATTTTATTATTTATTCAATAATACGAAGAAAAATGTGAATAACATTTGAGACAAGTCTTGACTCAAACTTCACCAAAATATCAATAACTTTGATACCAATCAACAAATTCTAAGTTTTATATCAAATTTGATTCAATAATAAAAATTAAATAAATATTTTGAAACTTTAATCATATTTATGGCCAAAACTTTTGAAAAATGATGAGTAAATGAAACTTACCATAAATGCATTCATTGGTCTCTTGACGTGATCATTGCTCTTGGACATCGAATTCATAGTCATCTTGAAGTCGATTTTGTAGTCAAACTTTTTAATGATTTAAAACACTTTTCAGACAATAATTAACTCAAAAGTAAATCGCTTTCAGATTTTAATTCTGAAAATAATTGGAAATTATTATAAACGGAACACAAGTTGTGATTTGGGATCTGTTCTCCGGCGACAACTCAAACAAATGTGAGCCAACACTACAACTGTTTCTCACACTCCAAGCCGTAAGGCTATAACTCATGGAAAGGCGTCTTCAGTGGTGAGCCACTCCTCATAACACAACTATTGGGTTTTGGCTGCAAATAGTGAACACAATTGGCTTCACTGCAGAGTATCCAAACATTTCAGTTCTTTGAGTGAATAGACTGTAAGGCCTTTGAGTTTGTCATCAGAGATGTGTTACCAGAAAACAGTTTTGATAGCACTGGTGTTCAATGAGAGGGCCCTATGAGATGTCAGTTCGGATTTGACACTTGTGAATGGTATCAATAGATTTAGCTTGGTCTGTTTGGTTTCACCTTTTCTTTAAAAACCAATGAATAGCATTTGTGTTCGCGTTTGCATAAAGTATAAGGAGAGGTCAGTGCCGTCACTCCCGCATTGAGTAGTTGTCAAACAGATGTATTGCCAAATGTATTGCCATTTTTAAGGCAAACAATAGATTCAAATATAAGAATCATAAGAAGGTTGAAACCAAAGGCTCTTTTAGGCTAATAGTACTACTATTTGCAGGAGAAGTCCATTGTCTGGCATTGTATGCCCCACAATACCCCGTCCTTTGAGTTCTGGGTCCTTTTGGTCGATCAATAGTATGGGAAAAATGGTGATCCAGTGCTTTGAAAAGAAAACTCTATTGTTATTTAGTATTTGTAAATACAATATCCTTAGTCGTGACAAATGACGTCTAGCAAGTCCGGAAAGAAGGACCTTTCTCATTGAAATCAGATGTAGCTGTGTTAGACTGTGTTAGGGCATAAATGCAATTTTAGCATAACAATTCAAGTTATAAAGTTGCGCCGCTCTCCTCCTCCTCAGCCAATTCCAGTGCCATTGTATGGACTCAAAGAATTGCTGCAATTTTTTTCAATAAGAAAACTGCAAACCATTGATATTCGCTATTATTACACAAAAAATGGAAAAATAGTTTATATAATAGAAAAGCAAAATCTCGTATATATTCCATATATTCTCTCCTTTTTATCTGATATCAAACAGTCCTCAACACAAAACTTGTCTAACAGTAAAAGGCATACAATTTTCACTACTCTTTCACTGCTATCATATAACTGCAGAACATTGAGTGCAGACTTACTATTGGATTATTTAAAACCTGATCCGATGCTCTTGCAAATATTGCCCAACAATGAACACAAGTTCTCTTCCCTGTAATAGTCTCATGCGATCCACACAAACAAAATTGTAGTTCAATTGTAGGCAAAGGCAAAGACTTATTAAACTTTTTCTCTTAAAATAATAAATCCTTAGAATATATGAATAGAAATGCAATAAAAATAGAGAGAAATTCATTTCAACTATTTTTACAGAAGAATATCAAAAGAAACTGATTTTCATTTCATTTATTCAAGAGTTGGTACCGAAAGTCAAATGTTTGATATAATAAGGTATAGCCAGGAGTCATAAAAATATATAATTTTGACGACATTTTCAATTTTTGTTAACTTTTTAATTGATAACACAATTGAAAACAATTGTAGCCATTAATTGAAATAATGAAACGGTTGTCATAGAAACGACTTCTGATTGCGTGCTTTTGTCAAAACGTCGGGGTTGGAAGTGTTGACTAACTTGGTCATCCCATTATATAATAGTGAAGTCAATTTAGTATATAAGGCGCGAGAGAGTCAGTTATGAATCTCTATTCAGTCTATAGTTTGGTGTTTATTGTGTTCGCAAACTATTGAGGCTTTGGAGTAGAAAAGAGGTGTTTTTGCGCTCGATATAGCTTAGAGTGGATGTTATGCCGTTATCTGTGGTCTCCCAAACATTTTATTCGGATCATCTGCTCAGCAATACTCAGCTATACTGAGCTCTACTCAACTTTAGTCAGCGCACAATACAGCTCCTCATCTACTCTGTTAGCAATGGTTTCCAATACGAGATAACGTTGTGTTCAAAGCCTCTAATATAAGAGAAACTCATTGAATGGGAAAAGAGGATCACTCGCTATAGAGTATCGGATGAAGAATAGTCGGGTGGGCCGTCCGTCCACTACATTCATTCAGACCATTATATATATTTGGGACGAAATACAGTGAGTTGTGAAGGAAAAGCCCTCAGAATAGAGTATTGTTTGCGGTTTTCTTTTGTTGAGTCACAGAAAGTAAAGTTAAGGCAACAAAAGCTGTTTCTTTGGTATAGCAGTTGTGTAGTGCTTTCATTGACACCTTTGCTTTGAACGCATAGACAACATATACAACAAACCATTTTCTCGATCACAACCGCTTTTATTGTTCTGTTTGTCTGATCCGATGCTCCCCACACACAGTCCTCACACACATACACACAGTCACACAATTTTCAGACATCACATTCACTACAAAATACTAAAACAAAATTTCCACAAAAACCACTAAAATCTTATGCAATACACACCCGACTCATGTCTCGATACAACTGTTTCATTGAATTCATAAGAATATTATATTATATTAAAGGCAGTGCTCTTCAAATATTTCATTTATTTTTATTATTTCTTCCAATTTATAGAAAACACATAAAAGATTAGACAAGAGATCCGCCAAAACTCATCTTTGGTGGCGGACTCTCTCTTATGTAGTTCTCCTTTGAATTCAATAGAAATGTGAATCACTTTATGTATTAACAAAATACACGTTTCGTCATATATTGTGCTAATGAATGGTTGTTCGTAATGTTTGGCGCTGTTGTGGACTCTATTGCTATTCATTAAATTGTTGGGCTGTTGTGATGAGCGAACTGAGCGAACAATTGGTTTTTTCTTTTGCTCAAACTTATCAATGCTTTCATCTAAAGTCCAAAAAATTAAACTAAATTCTTGACGTCTATTCATATAATAACTGAAAGTATGGCTCAGTTTTCTACCAAATGAAGAAATATCGCGTCTCTGCTGTTATGCGATATTAAAGACTCTTTGAGAGAAACATCAAAAGTGAGGGAACAGTCATCTATAGAGAGCTCTGTATTTATGCTTTAATCCTCTTATGGCTCTCCTCTTATTCATTACTCTTATGGCCGGCATATCGTATCGTAATATACAGTACTATTAACAATGATTGGGTGCTATTGGCTGTTGAAGAGAGGCATCAATAAACTTATAATTTGATGGTCAGTATAAAACTAGAACCGACTCTCGCACTCATCCATATATTTTACACTACAATTCAATTGGCTTTTCCTCAGCTCTTCACTCATATAATGATGTTTTGGGTCATAACCTTTAATAGACCATTGATTTGGTCATTCATTTGGCTCTTCTAATGATTAGAATTGCATTTATAAACAGAATTGTAGTCATTTGGCTGTCATTTGGTTCGCATAACTTATTATAACTCTCGTAATGATTCAAATATCAATAACTGGTTCACACTTTTGATTAAATTTTTCAGATTTACTGAAGAAAAGAGTGACAAATGAATAATTGAATCAATTGAATGAATCAATGCAATCAATTGGGAGTTTTGATGAACCGATAAATTAGTTTCAATCAAAACGTTTGTCACAAAAATAAGAAAAATATCCCTAAGTTTCAAATGAATGCAATCAAATGATTTGTCGCAAATTTTTCTTTAATATTTGTCATTGCATTGAATTTTCAAAAAATTTCAATAATTTATTCATTTTTTTAATCAAAATATTTATATATGTTTTTCATTTGAAGAATTAAATAAAAGTTTTTATGTTTTCTTTAAAAAATTGAATCCTGGTAAACCAAAATAACAAAGAACCAAGAAAGCGGATGTACTTGGGCATCTCTGCTGTCAAAAAAGTTGGTTCATTCCATTAGACAAACAAATTGAATGCTTTCCATTGAATCCATTGATATTTGCATTTATTTTCGTTGAAATATATTGTTTTGAATCTCAATATTTGTCTTCCACTCGAATCGCAATCTATTCGTCGGTTTATTTTTTTACTCAAAAGAAATATTCAGACGATTTGAAAAAAGAGTAAACCATTCAATCCCTCTGTTTATATGATTCTGGATGAAAGAATTAATCAATTATTCAACAAGATCAAGATCAATTTAATTGTGTTCATCATTCTTAAAAATTTTTTAATTTTTAAAAGTGTTTTGAATCTTAAAAGAAGAGTTATTTTTAGTGATTTATTCAAAAAAATTTCATTAGATTTATAATTAAAAGTAAATGTGTTTTGAGTAAAAGCGACTCTTTTTATTAAAAGACTATAAACTAATCTTTTGTTAGACTTATTTCAATTCAATTAACTTTTTATGCGTTTAAAGAGATTTTATTTTTCAAATGAAAAAAAAAGATTTAAACAAAAATATTATTTTCAATCATAAGTTTTGTCTGATTTTCAATTTAACAAATCTATAAATTATTTTCACTTACTTTTGATTTGAAGTAAGCCTCAGTCTTATGATATAAAAAACGATCTAGACAAGAACAACACAAGACAGGAAAAGCAAGACTAAGATAAATCCAGACAAACAATTCATTTGCACCTCTCAGTGATGGCATGAAAAATGATTAGTTATTCAAAAGTCTGGGCCATTAAACAAGGATTTGATACTAATTCATGCATTAAATAATCTGTCAGGTTTAGAGCCAATTCAACCTTGAACATTAAATTAATGATCTCCTTTTTTGTTTGGGATTCTTATTTATGATTCTGTTGAACTCATCTTGGACAAAATGAGTCAATAATTTTGACTTTTGATAAATGAATTAAAATTTTAAAATAATTTCTTGGTTTAAGGCTTTAGTAACAGATTTCAATCAAAATTAATAAAATAATACTTACCTTAGAGTAAATTTGCCGCCTTGATAATTTTTCATACTTACTCACCATGCAAAAAGTGATTCAAATTAAAAATTAATTTAATTTCGAGAATTGAATTGTTTTTGTTTGAATTGAAAAAATAGTCGAATCGCAAAGAATACAATATTTTTGTGGTTTTTGTGGTCAATGTCTTTGAATAAAGAAATAATGTAATGATTTCACAAAAAAATGGTGAAAAAAATCAAACAAAAAAAATGACACAAAATATGTTTGTTGTGAAAAGCAATTGTCTATTGAATGTGTAAATCGGATTTGAAGGGAGAAATTGCTTGTTTCAAATGCCGAGCCAACGATCGGATGGATTGAGAAAATGTTAGAAACAATTTTCAGATTTCAACAGTTGTTTTGGCCGATCGCCGGAGCGGAACAGTTAATGCGGTTTTTATAAGTGCTTTATATGTTTCACACATAAGACAAAAATGAAACAAAAGTCACTCTTTTCTTATCCAAACAAAACCAAAAGAGATTCACGGGTTGAATGAAATCGTCACACGATATGTACAGATATGTGTATATTCCACACATCACTACAGTTCAGTACAGTTCAGGGCCGACCACTAAATAAGGTTTTTATATAATGATAATATTATATTGACGTTCACTACACACCCTCTTCTCTGTCTCATAGATATTCTGCATTACCTTCACTACTAGTGAACGTCACATACACTTCAATTAGGGTTTACTCAGGCGTTAGGTTTTCTTAAAATAAAAGTCAAAATAATGTGAAATAAAAAAAAGTGAAGCACTGGTTGTGTCTGTCGTCTGATTTAATTCATTTTGATAGATAAGTTAGTTTTATTAATTTCAGACTATAATTTGTTTTGCTATAGTCTATAGCGCTCTGGTATTCAGTATTGTATGGCTTTGAAGGCAATAACTCGATGTTTGGTATTGTGGTGTAGTGTCAGCGCAATAAAGCAAAAGCAATCGCATCGACAAACATGTCTTTGTTTTGTTATCACATATTCTCCAAACACAATATTTTTGTGAAAAAGGATGGCATTCCGTATATACTCTGTTCGAGTATTTGATACCATTATAACAGTAGAAAAGGGGATATATCTCAAAGTTATCAAAAGGATATTATTGTCGCCAAAGTCTTCTTTGGTTGAGTGCTCTGTAATAATTGTAAGTGAGATGAGAGCGAACACTGCCTTCGCCGAGAGTGGTTCGTGTCGTATGTGTGCTGTCTGTGCCACTACTCGATTATTTGAACAACTTTATTAAAATTCATCCCAAGAGAGGATCCCTGTCTATAATAGCAATAACTGTTGGCTATAGTATTGCAAACGTATTGCAAAACCTATTGCTGGAGACCTTCTCTTTGACAAAATAGCCCGGAGTAACACGAATAACAAAAACCGCCATCGATTGCATTGTTTGCACTCTGACTGTCAGTGATGTGCATCCAGTGCTCTCTCCGTTCTCTTCTTCAATATACTTCAGTATATATATAACGGGTATGGATGCGAGCGTTGAGCACAAGAGCACAATACTTGGTGTCAATCACATACTGCTCCACCAGTTTCTCTTTTTTTCATCAGAACGGAAGTGTCGATATCGACATCCAAACTCCCCAATGCAATAGTGATAGCAATTGTGAGCACAGACTCTGTTCTCTTACACATACACTTTGGCTGCACAATAGAGCACATAAAAAGTGTGGGGGAACTCACTCTCCACTACGGCTCGAGTCCTAAAAAAGTACTCTCCATTTCTTTCATCGGAACTACACTTTGCTTTTAGAATGAGATAAAAACAGAGAAAACTAAAGCAGACCTAAAAACTTGATATTAGTTTGTGTTTAGTTTTTATACATTAGTTGATAGGCGTCTGCACACCACTAATGCACCGATAATTAGACCCAAACTTCAATATATTAGTATTTTTTCACCGCTTTATCAAAAAAATGCATTTGGAGTCGGATATTGAGAAAAGTTGATTAATAAAGGACTGCATATAATGACTAAATTCATTATTAGTTCATTAATGTCTGATAACGAATACAGATTTCAATTCGTCTGAAAATTTTTTCTTTAAAATAAACTAAAAAATAGTGATTTTCCTCTTTTTGTGTCAAATATCGTTATTTTTTGGCGAAACTCTAATCAGAAATTCTTTGCATTGAAATGAAAGTCAAAATATGTAAGAATTTCAATGAACTATATGTCAGATCATTGGCCATCAATTCGGAGTTTTTTCCCAAAATTTTCATTTTTCTCATTTTATTTATCATTTACTGAATTAAAATTTAAGTCAATTTTTATTTATGAATAACATTTAAAAAGTTTTTTTTGAGACGAGTTTCAAATGAAAACTTCAAAAATAAAAAGAGAGGAGAAGTGAGTCTTTCGATATTTTGTGTCAAAAAATATGACTTTAAAAGCGCTAACAATAAGTTTTGATCGAAATATTTTAATCAGTTATAGTCAGACTTGAATTTTTCTTTCAATCGTGTCTTTAGTTGAGTAACGTCTGAGTGGAAGTCCTTCCAGTTCTTTGTAGTTAGGGTTTGACGGGAACCCTATTTTATCACTGAATCTTCTGGAGACTGCCTTTGACTGCCTTTCAGTGATGACACTTTAGAGTTCAATTTCATTTCAAACATTGAATTCACTTTTAGAGAAAAAAAATTCATATTTATATAAAAAGGTCTCTCCTTTTAATAGACTTCGACTAAAGGAAAACTACTTCAGAATGGATGACATTTTTGAGAATCGCCTCACGAGTGCTCTGCAGACAACACACCATTTCAATGGATTGTATTCCAGAGCTTTATGTGTGGTTTGGATGAAGACTAGAGTCTATATATTATAAACACATAAGGAGTTCGACAATGGCTTAGATCTGAAAAATGTTTGAAATATTTTGATGTTCTCACACTCTATAAGCTATTCATTTATATTGAGAGCCTTTTCTCAGTCTCTGTCTCTGTTATGATCACAATATTATATAAATACAACAGTTTTTCAAATTATATTAAGAGTTTTCAAAGCATTGGCTATGGATTCCGTAGTGGGACTCAAAGATAACATTTCTGACAAAATTTTATTTTTTTATCTATTATTACTGCACTTCAAATAAGTTGAATCTTTTAATAAACTGCTCACAAACGCTAATGTTATTAGTATTTCAGTCCAATTGTTTGGATTCTGTTTGAATAAGTTGTGCCGAAAGTGTGTCCCATGTTTTGCATACAAAATATAATAAAATATAAATTCAATTCGGGTTTTGAAAGTGTTATGAGAAGTGAACTTTAAAAAAACATTGGCAACTATACTCAACACAAACTTTGGCTCCAGTGCTGGTAAACTAGTGTTAACACTGAATAAACTATTGGCATATTATGCATAATAAATGATTTTGACATACAATCAAATAATGTATTTTCATGTCCTCTCGACTCTAAATAATAATAAAAAGAGTGAATTGAGTTTAGCTCAGAATCCCATTGAATCGATCTCTGAATCTAACGGAGATCTGGTCTTCCGTTTTCCCTTTTGATGAATCCGATGATGGCTTTGATTTGGAGTCAAATAAAAAAAAAGTTAGAGAAAGAGCTGACATCCAAATAGAAAGTCGGCATTCATTGAGTTGTGCCCATAACTGATATAAACATTTATATTACTATTGAATGTCTGAAACATTTTTGATATTTTTATACTTTTTGGTTAATATTATTTATAGATAAGGAATATAAAGCCACAAACGGACAGCAGAGATAAAGCGCCGTCATATGAGCCACAAAAATGAGTACCGATTTTCACTGGTATTAACTTTTATGAAGTTAACAGTTAAACAGTTTTTTGATTTTGTGCTGTGATTGGCGTAACGGAGTTGGCATCGCATTCATGTGGGGATTGCATTCAAAATAGAGAATATGAAACACAACTACAGTATAACACAAAATGTATTGTATATAACATTAATAGAAAATACATAACAGAATAGCGTCTCTTATAATCTCTTTTCTCTATTTGAAGTGAATGTTATTTCCTGCTATAGTCCTGTTGTAGTCCTGTTATAGTCGACCTAATAATAAGCTCTTCACAAAACATGTCAAAAGAAATCTGAAAAATACAAAAAAGTGAAATGAAATTCAATGAAATTGCAACTCGAGATGCCTTTAGGCCTGCCTTTGCCTCCAATGCCTTCACTGCAGAGCTTTGTTTGCATCCTATTGTCTGCTCTGATTAGAAACACGAGACGTGAGGTGTGCTCTCACAGAATCCCACTCATCATTTGCTACTAATACACACTTCACCTGTTTTTTCGCTCACTTTTCTAACTTTTTAATCAAAAAACTCTTCCATTGATTCCAAAGAGAAAACATTAAATTTGATTAATATATGAAAAATAAATATTTTATTGTCTAATAAATGAAATTTTAGAACATTTTTCAATTCATTAGATGAAAAACTTATTAAAATTTTTTCTTATATTCACTTAAATTCTTATAAACCCATAGTTTTCGCAGACATTATATAGCGATTCAACATTTAATTTAAGTTCACTTTTCATATCCATCTGTGAATCGAATCGTAATTTTGAGTGAAATTATTTTTCTTCCACTTCAGTGCATAAAATAAATTTTGAATTTTTTTTTATTCTTATTTTATTTCTCTACTCTTCTCTACTCTATTGTAAATTAATTTCAGTCCTCAAAAGTGCAACAACTCGTCTGACAATAACTTTCTTTGCGAACCCGTATTTGACTGATTCGCTACAGGCGTTCACACAATAAGCCAATAAATCTCTAATTGTCAGCGAATTGTCTGCAAAAAAAAAACTTTTTCAAAACTACCGAAAAGTCTTTTAGAGTTGAGTTTACTATTGATTTACATTCTCTGCCACAATTCAATTGTCGTTACCCTTGGTTTTCAAAATTAGTTGAAAATTGTTTGCAAAATATTTTGATATTCAACTCAAAGCTATTGAATCTAATGATTATTTTTTTGCAATGATTACTGACTTTGTGTTATATTTTATTGAATCGAAAATATCGTCTTTCAATTCAATTGTGAATAGCTTTGAATTATTTTATATTTCAATAGTCTATTGACTGTATTATAACAAAAATGAAATAATAGCACAAAAAATATTATTTCACAACAAAAGAAGTTTAATATAAATGCAATTAAACTCTAAAAATAAGATTTTTGTTGGACTAAGAGTCAATGTTATCACTATTTGAATCCCTTTATTACAATTCAATATATTGTATCTTATTTTGAGACGATATTAAAGTAGAATAACTAAAGAAAAATATGAAAAGTTTTTTTCTTCTCTGAGTAAATGATTTTTTCTATTGGAAACCACAATTGATACTTGGCTTCTGGTTTTGCACCTTTTCAAAGGCGAACACTTGACGAACAGAAACCCCTGTAATTTGGAGGTGAGTTGTGTACGAGCGTTGGTTTCCTTGTAATTTCGGTGTTGGCTGTCATTTCGAGTGGCCCTCACTCTATAACTATTGTGCGGCACATCATCTAAACAAAAGTTTATGACATTTTTTGCTCGTCTCGCGATTATTCTCACATAAAGACTACATTATATACTCCAGTCATTCATTGATCAAAAACGTTATATTGAGTGAAATGAGGAAAAAATGAGACCAAAAACTATTTTATAATATATTCTTATAAAATAATCTCATCATAAAAAGTATATTATATTCTGATTCATAGTTATTTTAAAAGACGACCTCAAAATAGTTTCATGTCAAATAACTCTCTCCCCCTTAACCCTTATTATTGTTATTAGTGACTTCAGAGTCAGTCCTATTCATGATGAGAGGGTCAGTGAAGTACTGGAAGTAATTTTTTTTTAAAAATTTGGTGTTTGTTTAGAACCATAAAAGTTGAATTGAAAGCCCTCCCACTCCACCACTTTTTGTGTGGAAAAACACTATTAAATTCAATTTGAATTGAGAAACATTGGGCCGGAAATACTTATGAGTCCGAAACCTATAATAATGAAAGACTTTATTACTTTTGTTTTAATGGATTCGCAAATGATTTTGAAAAATACAGAGACAGAGACAAAGACATTGACAGCACTGTTTCGGTACAGCGGGAGGTCCTGTGCATACAATCGGTGCCCTCTCTAATGGATTTTTTGGATTGACTTTGAATAGACTTGACTTCTGATGTTTCAAAACGTAATATCATTTTTTGCATAACTTGTAAATATATATAAGTATTTGATTCTTGGCTTCTCTTATATTAGTATTAGATATGAATTTCTATATAAATTGGTTTCGGATAATAATTATGGTATGCATTGGTTTCATGTCTTACAAGAAATAGTGATTCCTCTGATTGAGCCCCTCATTGGAGTGATAGCATTACTTGTAATTTTGCATTCTTTGCTCTGACACACTTCATTCCCGCCCAGTTGTGAAGCCAGTGATTAGAAGCGCACAACTCTATGCCGGGGCTATAGACCAGAGATAACATCAAACAGTGTCACTCATATCAATCCCGCTTAAAATAATGGGTTTCAAACTATCAAATCCTTCCTCATAGTACTCATACCATCCAACATAACATATGCCATACAATGCACACAATGCCAGCTCTGCCTCCAAATCACAATAACACCACAATAGCTCTACCAATATGTATGTATGTATACATTCTGTGCCATTCAGATGATAATAAGAGAAAAACACTTAAACACAAAAAACTAACCATTGAATCTCTCTCTCTCTCTCTCTCTCTCTCTCTCTCTCTCTCTCTCTCTCTCTCTCTCTCTCTTCTCCTGAAATATTCATTAATTAGTTGAACTGATGTTAGTTTTTGTGTGTATAGAGAACCAATCGAATCGAGCAAATCGTGTAAATAAATAAATTAATAATTATTGGATTCGTAAGCATTAGTTCCAAAGACATCCCTTTTTCACGATTTCTATTAACATTTAAAAACGAAACTTCATTTGAATTCACATTCTTTGTTGAATATTTCGGTGCAGACAACGTCTTGAAAACCTTTTTATCTTAAACTTGATGATTGTGTTCGTGTTTTCGATGAGTAGCTGATAAATATTGGCCGAACCTCTTCTACAACTCGAGGAGAGGGGCCTTTGATGTCAAGTTTGACTAACTTTAAAGCCTTAATAGAATATAACGTTTGAAATAAAACTAATAAAAAATTTGAAAATAATTTTCTTGAAACAGAGGTTTGAGTACATATATTGTGGCTATTTTTCGGTCGTGACTCTAAACTGTATTCTTAATTAATAGTGACAAACATGATATACAATCGACGTAAAAGAGGTGGTCATGGATTGGAGGGTAATCTGATCGTTATGTCAAATATACAGTCAATTCAAACACTATTCAACTTCTATTAAGAGCACAATTGAATAAAAGCTAAACAGTTGAGCACTTGATGGCCAGTCCTTTGTTTCCATCCAATGAAGGCGTTAACAGAACATAAGTTTAACCAAATTTTTTTTCCTCTGACAGGGGCTCACAATTAGGGTCACCTTTTATTTAAGAGACAGCACACGTTTAACTCAATAACTCTAATATAATAGACAAGTGTTTAGTATTGAAAGTTACGTAAGTCATGAAAATTATGTTCATTTAATAACATCTGAAGACAAACTATACTTAAATTATGAATTGTATGTCTGTCTCAACAATAATTTATATCCCATTCCTCTATAATAAGCAAATAAATGAAGAATTATTCGACAAAAATAAATAAATTAATATTAAGTCATTTCGGGTGACCTTCTCTTTAAAATAAGTACTACTTATCGGAGAAATGTTTTTCTGCTTCACTTACTTATGATATTTATATTACGATAATATACTCCTAATTATACTGATGTCATGTTTTACAAGAAAACAATTTTTTGACACAACCTTTCAAATGATAATGTATTTGATTTGTGAGTCCATTCCTATTAGAAGTTAAACATTTCTCTCATTTATTACTCAAATTCTTTGCTTTTCATGTTTTGACTAAATTTTATGTTTGATATTAATTTATATATACTTTGCGTCTATTTATTCTTTTGATGAAGGGATGGGTGGCAAACGTGGCAGAGACCACAAAGACATGAATAGACACTAGGATTAGCACCGGTCACATAATTATTAGTTTCATAATAAGAGAGTATTTTTTTGAAAAATATAGTCTTCCCTCTAATAAGAAAATTGGATGAATTTATTATATATTAAAATATTAGTATATATTAGTATATTATTTACTATATATTTAATTCTCAAATGATTTCATAAAACGAAACATTTCATCGAAAAAGAAGTATAGCTTTTCTTGGAAATAATTTTTCAAAATTACAATCCTTTTGACATTCATTTCAATTTCAAGATATTTTCAAAACATTTATTTATCAAATTCACGATCGGCTCAATTTTGATTGATTACAGATTATTTAGTTTTGAAGTTTTGAACTTTTCCTCATTTTTTAACCAAAAGTCTCCAAAAATAAAAACAAATAAATGAATTACTATTTTAACTATAAATTAGTTTTCAAATGTTTAGTCAATACTCAACAATAACTCAAATGTTTTTTGCTTTGAATCTTCAAATAAAAAGAGAAAATGATTTGATGCGAGAAATATAATCCGAATAATTGTTTTTTAAAACTTTTAGTTTAAATGAAATTTTTGAATAAAGATTCACAAGAAATGATTATTTCAAAAGAATATCATTTGAATAAAGTGTTTGAATAATAGATTGTTTTCACCGAAAGACAAACGAATTATAATTCATTTTGAATGAAATTATATTATTATAGGATATTTCAAAAGCAATTTTATTTGATTTGTTTTACACATTTATGAACTCTTTTCAAATCAAATTCATCAATGAATTTAAGGGCGGATTTCAAAGACAATAATATTTGTTTTGGGCATAAGTTAGTGAAACAATTGTTTGACTCAGACTTTGTTTATTCAAAACAATTCTTTAAGTTTTTTGATTTCGTAAATGTGAACAACAGTGGAGTTCTCATAACATTTCTTAAGGATATCTATACTATATTCAGGTGTCTCTCAAAGGAAACAAATGAATAGAATTTGTTTTTTTGATCTCATTTTTTGTGTGTTTCAAAAGGGAATCAAAATATGTTTGAAAATATGTTTTACTTTAAGATACGACGAGATAATAGTTTTGATAATCTATTTCTGAATATGAGTAACAATGAGTTATAAGAGCTAGATCAAAATACAGCGCATAGATTCGATTCAATTCGCTTCACATGTTTATTGATAAAATTCAATCAAAGAGTTTTCAAGTTATTGACTGCTTTTTTCATATGATCTGATCCGGGAAGTCCTCTTCACGGTTGATGAAAAGAACGGTTAAGAAGCAAATTGAAAACGATCTAGTTGTTACAACTTTTTAAATGATATTAATTGAATACGATTTGTGTAAAAGATTATTTGATAATTGAAAAAATCAATTTTTTATATTCAATATTCAAATGCTTGGTATTTGAATATAATAGGAATAAAAGATTGAAATATAAAATAAAGTAAAAATCGATTGAATCGCAAAAGAATTGTTTGGAAATCAATAAAAAATTGTAATACAAAACAAAAAACTGAGTATTTGTTGGTTATTGTTATGTTTGATCAATCTTTCCCTCTTTTATCTCTTTTTTTCTCATTTTCTATGTCTGTCCCTCTCCTATCCCTCTCTTTTCTCTATGTTTTTCTGTTTCATTCTCTTCACAATTCGGTTCAATTGAATTGAATTCAAAGGAATGTGTTTTTCATTATTGCTTTTTTGAAATGATATTATTATTTTGGCTGACATTTAACATAATATAACAGAACCGATACATTAGATTCTGACAAACATAACATACTCTGAAATCTGGTCTTAGAATACAATCGATTTTTATATTTATTGAATAACACAATGAGTCAAACAAGAAGTATATTATAAACGTATATAAAGAGGACAATAGAAAAGTTAGTATCACATTATGAATGTCTCATAAAATGATTGGCAAAAAACTGTTGTCCTATTTTTTGATCCACTATTATATCGGCAAAAAAATTTTATTCAAACTATTGTTGAGCCCAACACTAAATTATATTGAAAACGGAAGAATAGTATTGTCACAGATGTGCAGACAGTGCGGGTCTGACAATACATGACAGTATCGAAAGGCATTGGATTAGAGACCGAACACATCCACAAAATTGTTGACCGAAAGCAGATGTCTATAAGTCTTTAAATGCGAAACCATTTTCAATGTTAAACAGGATTAGAGAGACATTCAATTCCGTTGGACTATAAATTCAATTCAATTCAATTGAATTCAATTAGAATAAGAATATTAAGCAATCCCTGTATTTAACAGACATTTCAATGGACTACAAGTTATATGATCTTCACTTTCGTTTCGGAATACCTGTAATTTTTTTTTTGGTTTTTTTAAACAGCTTTGGGCTATAATTTATCATTTGTCTGATTGGGCACTACATGAATGTTGGGTTTTTGGGCACTCGGCTCAGGTCTAAGTTTTCAATTTTTCAATTGTGGCGAAAAAGCATTCGTGAAAAGCGTTTATTTGAATCGCTTGTTAGCGAACTTATCTTCACTATTGAATAATAGGGAGAACTGTTGTGTGGGTATAAGTGCTACCTGTGCTGCCTATGAATCGTTGTATTGGGCTAAAGAGCGCTGTTATATCAGTAATGGTAAGTCAATGCCAATGACTGTTAAACAGCATAACTAAACTGATAATCAATTAAGTCGTGAGTTTCAGTAATTGATTTTTTAAGTCAAAATCGCTTTTGTTTTTAGATTTCATTAATTCTTTGTTTATTAAAGAATAACATAAATAATAATTCTCTCAGTTTTTTAGCTCTAAATCCAATGAAAAATCTCAATTGAAAAAAGTTTTTCCAATCGCCTGAAAACCTCCGCTCATAATAACAAACAGTTTAAGGAAATAATTGCTTATATTTATTAAATAGATGTTTGAGATACCATTGATTGGGAACTAAACCATAATTGAAAGCCAATGCATATCTCGAGTCGACACAAATAGAAGAGAAGGCTTTACTCGATATCACAAAAAGTTTATTCAAATAAAAAATAGAGAAAAATATAATAGAAATGGAGTAAAAAAATATCGCCTAAATTGCCTCCGGGCCTAATATAGCGATTCAAATGAATACTCCGGTATTCATAGCTTCAGTGTTGAACTGAAGTCAAAGTATAAACAGAGTTGAAGAACATTAGACTCATAGAAGTTATATATAAATTAATATTATGGCACTTTCGCAGTGTTTTTAATGTGGTATTTCCACTGTAAGAGCTGTAAGAGTTGTATATCAGAGCTCACTATTTTACCGTTAACTATGTTGGATGTGTATCCCCTACCGCACTGTTCACCACAATTCTGGTGGCGAACAATACATTGGGTACACTATTATTGTTGCATTGAATGTGCAATAGTATTGTGCATTGTATTGATGCACAGCCATTATCGCCTGACATTTCCGTTTTGACATTTTGTCACTAACACTGTTATGTTCATTGTTTCTGATAAAACCCATACCTAACCCACGACTATAGCACCCGTACCTAAGTTTTACAATAAAAATGGATATACCACTGGAGGCGAACAGCCATTCGATACAATACCGCAATATTATTGCTATCACTTCTCAAAACTAACGATTCAAAAGTTTTTTCAATTGAAAACAGTTTCAAATTGTGTTAAACATCAAAACTGAATGTCTTTCTACTATTGTTCTGTTATTCACCGAAAAAACTGATTTTGAATCAAATTATTGTAAATTCAAAAACCGATAGAACGGAAGAACAGTTCTTAAGTGACATTTGAAATATTTTTCAATAAAATGTTTGTTGTTTTCAGTTATTGTTTATTTCGATTGACTTTCCGTTCGGTTGTTTAGAAGAAAAAACAATTTTCAGTGAATCTGTTTGTGAGAAATGACTGAATTATAGGAATGAGAATAACAAGTGCTTCGACTTCTTAGGGATGTGTCACTTGAGTTCACTGTTTAATAGTGAGGTATAGTTAGGTATAGATTTGACTTTTTTTGAGACCAAGTCTAGAAAAAAAAACAGTCTTTTCAAGACTTGAATTGAATGTATTTAGAGTTTAGACGTCGTATTATCTGTCGGTCAAAGTTATGATTGTTATGTAGTGCCGACTCAAAGACATAATAGACTCTTCGAGACAGAGTCGTTAATTTGCACCTTGTACAATTGTAATGTATATTCCATTACATTCTTCTATAAGAATAGATAAAACGAAGATATATTGATATCGAGGCTATTATTTTGAGCGCCTTTTTCTGGATCAACAACTTTTTATGAGATGTTTAACATATCTGACTCTTTGGGCAAACGATTCCGATAGAAGTCAATCAAAAATTACTACATTTCAAGTGAAATAAGTTTTGAATGTTTTGACACTTTTATTGTTTAATTTATTTTTTTTTTGCTTAAATATATTTACACATAAATGGAGTCCACATCTAAACAGTTAGTGAATCACTAATTATATTAAATTAAACTAAAAATTCTACACATTTTGTGCGAAACACAATATTTTTACGGAATTACCGGTAAATACATATGCAGTTCAACAGTAAGTTATTGAATAAATATGGGGTAATATATGACAATCACAATCACATACCGCAATCATATGACTTCGTGGGGCTGGCGATCGATGAACCGCTATTCATAAGCTGTGGTCTCATAGCAGTGGCGGCTAAACATAAATACATTGCAAACAATTAGCAATCAATTTATATATTGATATCAGAGTTATATAAACTCTATTAGAGGACATGCTTTGGAGTTATTGCTTATAACGCTTACCGTTAATGTAATGCGAATAAAGTCCAAGAAGTTGGGGGTTAAAGGAGTGGGTCGGCACTGGAGATGAAGGGCTCGACGAAGCGGAAGAATTGTTGCTCATCGCTGTCGGATGACTCACACGGAAACTATGCGGAGACGGAGACTCAGAATTAGATTTATTCCGATCGTCGAGTCTTTGAGTTGATTGCAATTTGGGTCGAATCAGATTTGATTGAGACGTTGAAGTCGACGCTATAGTCGATGTGCTGTTCGACGAGTGAGCCATAGATCCAAACGATTGCATTCCTGATGAAGATGTCTGAGCGGAAGGGTGAAGAGTGGGACAACCGCACGGCACCATCAAATTGTATGCCGCAGAACATGTTATACCAGGGTTTGGATTTGAACTGCTCTGACAGTGATTGTGACCCGACATCAATAGACTCTTCATATCGAAAGCTGTACTTAAGCCCAGTTTGGGGTCTGGGCTCAAGTGGTGGTTATGATGATGAGAAGCGAGTGCCGAGTGCTGTTCCATAAGACTTGCTTCGTGTGCCGTCACACGACTGGCTTCGAGGGATGGAAAATATGCTTCACTGAAGTGAGGAGTGAGACCTAATGAAGGGGTCAGCGCTGGGAACAGAGATCGGGCCCCAAAACTCAGATAATCAAATCCCGGCGCCTGTATGTAAGGCATCGGAAACGGGTATCGATCTGAAGATAGTGTCGATTCAAACCATTAATTCTTATCTAAAACTCCTTTTCCTCTTTGAATGCATACCTTTTTTCATTAGGTGTTTGGGTTTGCGCCGGGGTTTATATTTATAATCGGGGTGTTCTTTCATGTGCATCTAGCAAGAGTAATTGAATTTCGCGTTTAATATGGCTTTTGAGTCATTCGTATGAATTTTGTCGACAAATAAATAATAATCGGTATTTGAAAAGGCATTCAAAAAGCATTGAAAAACATTTTTCATAATTTTTATAATAAAAAGCTTTTCGATTGAAATGCAATGCCTTTACGAATGCCTTCCAAACAATATTTGATTATTGGTCTGTAAATTGTGTTTATAATAAAAATCTAATTCAAAATAATGTGTTAAACACATAACACATACCGCTCGCAGACGTTTCGCCTCTTCAATGAACGGTCTCTTCTCGCCATCGCTTTTCATACAATAGACGACACATTAAATCATTAAAAATTAATATATCCTTACAGTTGACTGAATGGTATATATTGTAGTCATTGTGGGCATACCTCAAATTTTTCCATTCATTGCCTAATCGCTTACTTATTTCTGAGTTATGCATTTTTGGGTTCTCCAACGCTATCTAAAAAATGTGCAAGGCAAGAATTTCAATTGACAAACATTCACTCGCAGTTAATATTAATACACACAGTTCTCCACACAATTCTCAATTAAATTCATTATTGAAAATATATTTCATTTTTTAAATCAATTAATATCGAAAAAATGAGTTATACTCATTTCAAAACTATTTGTTTGATACTATTCTAAAGTTTGCTCGATATTAGTCAAATGATTGCGTAAATTGCGAAAAGTTAGTCAAAAGTTTTGTTAAGAAATTGAAAGAAAAACTTACTTTTCGTCGCTGTCCTCGACTCCAAACCATGAATGCATTCATCGGACGCTTCACGTGATCGTTGTTATTGGTCTTCATCGACGATATGTTCATTTTCCACGTATTTTAGACTCTGTTTAACAAATTTTTGTTAATTTTTTGTCAAAAATATTTTGATATATTGATTGAATATCTATTAGATGACAAACATATTCAAACTGAATGACAAAATTTTAGGCAATTTTTCAAAAGAGTAAACTTTGAAGTATTGAATTATTTCCTCTCAAAAAAAATTCAAGTTTAAAAAAAATGTATTCAAAAAGAGTCGTTCAAAAGGTGTCAAACTTTCTATTATTCGTTATGTGATTGATATTTGTATTGTAGGCAAAGAAAAATAGAAAAATGTTCAAAATGTTCAATGCAAAAGTTGATATTTTTCAAATTTCATGCATTATTCAGAATTTGCGAGAAAAAAAAGTTTTCAAAAACTTACCAAAATATGTTTGAATTGGTTAAACAAAAATTTGTCTTTTCTGTAATTATTGATACGATTTCATGCAATGAAAACAAAACATAACATAAAGTGATAACAAAACTATATTAACGACCGAAGAGTTTAATAGTGCACTTGTTTTCCGATATTTTACTTTAAATAAAGCGAAGAGAATGTGAAGAGAATGAAGAAAATAATGGTTTATGTGTTCGAGTCTTTCAAACGTTTGATGACTGCTTTCGTACTCACAATAGTTGTTTGAAAGCAAAACAGAGAGATAGCAGACGACTGTTTGGCCTCAACTGCCAATTACAGCACTCCTTTCAAAAGCATTGGGTGGGATCTGGTCGGCGATCCTCCTAAAGAAATCAATTCATACCATATATTCTGAAGCAGATTCAGTCCGTATTCAATTCCAATGAGAAGTTCTCTCTCTCTCTCTCTCTCTCTCTCTCTCTCTCTCTCTCTCTCTCACTCTCTCTCTCACCTCACTATTGATGATATGTTTGGCTTTTTTGAATAGAAGGCAAGTGTTTGCGTCACTGGGGAGTCAGTGTTTGCATTCAAGAATGAGTCCTTAATTAATATGAACCCATTTCTTGATTAATTTCATTATCTTTTCATTCATTTCAGTCATTTTTTATACCCAACAAATATTTTCACAATTGTTTGGTTCGCGATATTCAATGCCTTTTAGACGGCATTCAAGCGATTCTTTGGACGAATTTAAATGATTCTAAACATCCAATGAATTCCAAAATGTGTTTAATCTTTGAATACATTACTCTTTTTTTTTAACTTCAAATAACTAAAAGCTTATTATAATATTAAATTGCATTTTAATTATTTTTACTATCAATACAAATAATATAATGATTTATTTTCGTCATTATTTAGAGCAAAATAATTTAGATAATTGAAAAAGTTCATTTAGTTTGATGACCAAGCTCTTATTTATTGCCCGTTTTATTGCTTATGACCACAAGTTTATACTGATTTGAAGTTTTGTTTTTCAAACTCTTTTTGTCTCTTATTTTTGTTAACATTTAGAACTCATTCTATTGTATTGAATGAAGTAATTGAGTCAAACATTTTTCATAGTTATAGAAAATTTAAACGGCATTGAATTTAATACTATACTCATATTCTCATATCTAAGGGGAAATTAGAGAAAAATAGCGAACCCTTTGGCCATATTCTGGTCCTTAAATATTGTCTGTTTTTAAGGGAAGAACAGTCTGTAAGAGAGTTACGTAAACCCGACTTAAATAATAACTTATTGTTGTATTTGAAGTGAAAAAGAGCTCAGTTTTGACTAAAGTCTGGACAAAAGGTCAATAATAAAGAGAGAGTGCTATTAGTAGTAGTGCTCTGATGAGAGTCACTATTAGATGAAAT
Source organism: Tectocepheus velatus (assembly GCA_034700625.1). NCBI lineage: Eukaryota > Metazoa > Arthropoda > Arachnida > Sarcoptiformes > Tectocepheidae > Tectocepheus > Tectocepheus velatus. The sequence continues at coordinate 112,675 of JAQIXV010000069.1, forward strand.
GAAAAACTCTTTGTGAGGACAAAATATAGCTATAGTTAAGAGAAGAAAATGCTTTTACACAAAGCACTCAAAGCCCTGACGGGTGACGTCTGCTTTTGACACCAGACAATGGGTTTCATGTCATTCACAAAACTATGTCTTTGACCACACAATGGTATTTCACTTGTTGTTACCCAACAGACACTGTAATAAGGCTTCCAAACCATTATTTTTTGTTTAACTACAATGTATTCACTCATAAGCATCGCTACCAATTTGGACACTACTATACTACTGGTCCTATCGTTTCGGTCTGCGATCCATTTTTTCAGTGATTTTCAAAACCCAATAAAAACGAGAAGAATATGCGAATCAATAGTGAATGTCGACCAGAAATGATGGCTTTAGTCATATATTTGTGGCAAAGATTGCGGTCCGTCTCTCAGTCAGGAAACCTCTGGCAGGAAAGCAACAGGAAATGGAGCACAGGATCATCGATGTTAGTGAGACACTGACAACTGCCACCAAAACGCTTGTCCAACAAAACTAACAAATTATTATTCTTTTGAGTCAATCATTATTTTGTTTTGTCGCTAAACTTCATTATATCGTACTTTAGTTTTTTGCTTCACTTCTTCTCAATGAGTGTTTCATCTGATGTCTAGATCCGAGTCATTTGTTTGGAGGTTTTGTCCAACTTTTTGATGCAATGATCGAAATAATTAGAGTCTTAGAAAAAATTTGATTTGATTTGAAAATAAAATGTGTCCACAAAATGATTGACAAAACTATTGATCAAAACTAACTCTATATTTAAGGCATTTATTTGATAGAAAAGAGCAAAAAAGGGAAAGTTATGCGACAAACAGTATATATAAACTTATTAAACACTTGAATAGCTCTGAGACCCCCTTTTTATATGAAATCTATAAATGGAGAGAATGTTTGGCAAAATATTACTTTTTTGGTGGAGTAAAGCCATAGTTATATGTTATATGAGTTGAAATATTGGACTTTCTTATCGTCAATTTTGTTTCGCAAACACAGATTTAGTGGTCTTTCGGTGATCTGTGAAAGCATTATAACTGTCTCTGTTATCACTGACTCTATACGAGTGGACAATATATAAGTTTGCAATAACTCAAATCGCATTATTAACTGACCGACCAGTCATATTAAATAGTTAGCCAAGGGCATTCAACACCAAATAACAAACATTTCAAAATATATTCTACTCTATGACTAACACTTGTAATAAATATTCTTAAAAGACTCCAAAAGAGAGTTTTCGATAAGAAGTGAAAAAATCATTTTCTCTCTATTTTTGTACTCAATATAAGAATATAATAAAATATTATTTGATATCATTTACGGAAAATAACGGCCGAATGGGGATCGGACTCATAATCTGCGAACAATAATATTAAATAGAGTTCTATTGAAGTATAATTTATTCTGGTCATTTAATTTTAAATGCCATTGTATTTCAATATAATTATGCAAATTCTAAGAGCTTTTCATCTCATTTCGCATTCATTTCTATTCAGAAAACATTTCAAAAGTAAAGATATTATTATTTGTTTCCGAACTCAAAACCAAACAGTCGACTGAAGCAACTCTGAAGGGACTCTTCATTGAATCTATAGATTTGTGTCTTTTCTTGTTGCGGGGCTTTTCATCATTCTGTGCTCAGTTCTTGAGTTCATTTGATCCAATCCTTATTGCCTTTTGGCTTCAATATAAAACCTAAATTTACTCAATAAATAACATTTAATAATACGAGAAATTGTGAACTATTTTTCACGTGAATAAACAATTTCGTCGAGTTTTGCGATTCTCGACATTATTTACACTTCAAAACACTTTGTTATAAATCGATTGTATTTATTGAGTGTTCACTCCTCCAGAGATTCTCAAACTATTCTCTTTTCCTGACTTTCCTTTTCTGTTGATTAATATTAAGAAAAATTATTACTCTCTTAACCTTAAATAACATGATTTTGTAGTCATCTCTGGTCTCACATCTGATGTTCAATTCAAAGCCTAAACTCATTGAATGTTTTGAACACATTTCCTACAGAATCGTCACAAAATGCATCACAAAATGCATCACAAAATACATCAACAATTCGTTCGCTTATTTAGTAATTTAAACATCACTTAAGGCCTCACTTTTTAGCCTCCGGTCCCAAACGAATGCATATATTGTACGCAAATTCAACTTTTATTAAATTTTCTAAACGCAAGTTTCAAATCTACTTTTCAACACTTCAATTGTCATTCACTTCAAACTCAAAGGAATGACTGGATTTTCAATTATCAACAAATACTGCTCTAAAGTCCAAAAAGTATTGTCATTTGAGTAAAGCATCACAAACTCTACCCGTTTTCGAGTATTGCAGTCAAACAATAAATTGCAGAATAGATTAGAAGTGAATCAATGGTTCTCTTCTTTATTGCAATTCTTATGCAATCGTATGCAACAGATATTAAACGATTGCTCTCTATTTGGCTTTAAATTCATTCTTTAATATAAGTGTCAAATGAGTTCTCAATAGAGAAAAATCCCAAATAATAAAAAATAATGTCTGACATCAAACGCAAAAACTATTTCACTTTTATTTAAATCAGACAAACGTGAAGAATAGCTTAGAATGGGATACGAATTGAGTCAATAGAGACCCGTTTTGCCCACTTTTTTAGAGATAATTAATTTCCCAAACACTTAGAAAATGGAATCGGAATTAGTTTTTTGACAATTCATTTGAAGGCAAAAAAAGTTCTCTAAAATTATTCTGGAATTGAATAAACTGTTTAAATAATAATAAGTATTATTCGAGTGTTTGACGATTGGATCCGTCAGTGAAGTCCATTCATTGTCGTAATGAATAGTTTTCATTCGTTGACGACTCCAGAAGACTCCCGAGACTTCTCATTGAAATGGCAGTGGAAATGGCACTCCTTTAATGAGTATCTCATGTAAATCAAGATAAGTCTCTATTTTAATATCTAGAAAGGGAGCCATACATTCGTTTCACACTTTTTTTTCCTTCAAATCATTCAACAAAATAAAAGTTTTGAATAAAAAAAATCAAAGCAATGGCTTTATTATCATTTGGATGGATCGGGTCCTCAATGCTATGAATTACCAGAAGATATCATTTGAGTTCCCAATCGTATGGAAGAAAAGCAATACAAACGAAGACTGGATTTCAAATAACTAACCATTAGTTGGGAATCGAATTGAATTTAATAAACGATTGAAAAATTGAATTATATTTTCATTTGATTATAGTTTAATGAAAATGCACTCAAAGTAATGTTTATTTGACTTTTTTTTTCTTCACTAAATATGTTTGCTTTCAAACATCGGACAGACGTCTCGTACGGACGGAAGATAAGGGCATCAATTCTGTGGACGAATTGTAGACATATTGAGACAATTTATGAGTTTTAAAGTCGAGTCAATCATTAATATAAATTTCCTGGACTTGAATTTCAAACAACTTTATAAAATTGAAAGCAAGAGACAAATGGTTAGCAATAACTCGTCATTTAATGTGCGGTCAAATAGATTGAGCTCTACTACACACTCGACTCGGCTCTCGGTATCGCATAAAAGACAAACTATAGAGATATCACTACATCTAAAGTCCCTCTCGTTTTTCAATTGACGAATAAAATTCAATTTTGAATTCAATTCCTTTTCAGTACCGACTCTAAAGTCAGAGATGTTTATCTCGAAAATGAATTGACGCTTATTTTAGACACAAATCCAAATGAGATTGAAATCAATTTTCTAAAGCCGTTTAAACTTCTAAATGGTATTAAATTAATTAAATATTTAGCGCTTTAAGAGTTATTTATGTCTTTAAATACAATCAATTTAGTGAAAGCATAGGACTAATGGCATAATAGACAATATGTTCTTTGCATACATAATAAGTGTCGGTTCCGCCGCTCCTGTGTGTCAATACCAGTGATCGCTCAGTCCTCACACAATCGGCGCTCAATTTCTAGACTAATAGCTCTCATGAGAACTACTAATCAAAAACCACTCCAAAAGTTGGTCCAAAAAAATGAATGACTTTTTTTGTCTAATCTCATAATCGGCTCATTTGTTAATCTTTTGAATAATATTACAATAATTTTGACTCAATATCTAACGTATGGATAACTTTCCAATTGATAATCACTTTCAGACTCTTTCCTATTGTGGGAAAATCACTCAAAACTCATTCAACTTCTATTTGAAACTCAATTTTACATTCAATCGAATATTTTTAAAACCTTTTTTGCTTTGAATACTGAATGCAATTCGAAATAATATCTCAATTCTAGTTTATCATCATGATCCAATTATATTCATCAAAGGATTTATGAATCGGGAAAAAAATATAAGAATCAAAGATTATTATCAAGGCAATATTTCTTCTAATCAAAGTTAAATGATCAATAAGCTACTATTATAGCCAAGACTCTTGGCCCAAGAGCATTGTCAAGGACCTAGAGTAAAAGTTCTATATTGTAACAAAATAAATATTTGAATGTTTTTATTGTAATAATTGTTTTGAACTATTATCGAGATGATAGAAGTGGTGAGAACTGTCAATATTATCATTAAATTCGTCTAAAATTATCGTTAATTGATTGAAACACTTGTGACGACAATCCCTTTCTTTTGTCAATTAATGCAACCCTTGAGTGTATCCCAAGAAAAAACTGGTAGTAATTCATATGTTATCTAATCTTATGTTTTACATCCAATGGAAGGAATGAACTCTTCTTTGAATTTTGTTACAGAAATGACAAGTTTTTCAACAAATTTTTCCGAAAAGTAAATAAATTTGAATTTGATCTCAAACTCAGAGTTCAATAGCGTTTCGTACGAACTCTTAAAACAAATAAATTGTTGTTTATATTAAGTGACGTAAACTCTGAACGAAATCATTGACACCGAGAGAGAGAAATCGGTTGAAAGCAAACCATTTAACATAAAATACGTCAATAAAATAATTGGCAATCAAATTGAGTTTCAAGTGGAATATCCTGGATCATTTTTATCAAATTAATCCAATTGAATCAATTATTATTATGACATGATCCGGATCTATCTGGAGTTTGCGAGAGATAACTTAAATACAATTGAAAAGCGATTATAACATAGATTTGCGATAACAGGTATTATAGTCTCTACATATGATATCCAAACTGTTTTGTCCCCACTTTTTGGTCTCAAACTTCCTCTAAAACAGTTGCAGTAAAACACAGTTGTAATCAAATATCAGACAAATAAACAATACTTTCGACTAATAGTCGGCGACGATATCTGACCTTCAATTAGATGATAATTATTTGAAGTTTAAATACTTAATGTCTAATCAAAATGTGGTTAACTTTAACTGAAGACATGTTTTAAACGATGTGTTAAAACACGTTTTAATAGCTGTGCTCTCAGTGTATCAAATCATTAATGCATTTGAATCGTCAGTCAGTCATACATCGGATGCAATGAATCCCTTAATTGAAAATACAATTCAATAACTATTTAAAAGTGCTTTCGATGTCCTAATGACCCAATTATTTGCTAATAATTAAGTATTTTATTTAATATTTTAATATAAATTGTCTTTTGTTTACATTTTTATACACCGTTTGTTAGAATTGAAAATTATTTGACATTTGTTTACATTTTGCAAACGTTTTGTTTACCGTATTTTCATAGCATTTGATTCAATTGTTTTATTGAATTCATATTTTTGTTAATATTTTTTTTGAGAAAAAGTCTTCAAATATAATAACTTTGAATACAATTTATTATTTAAATATCGACTCAATTGAGTCATGACTTCATCCCTGAATCACCTGAAGTTCTGGAACAAGAAGTCGTTGACAATAACAGAGTCGGACCCGACTTACAAAGTGGTATACCTCGGGAATGTGTTGACCGCGTGGGCGAAGGGATACCAATCTGTTGAGAAGCCATTGGAGACCCTTTGGAACAACTATTGTACAAATGTTAAGACAGATATTCAGATGAAACTCACGGTCTGTAACAATGGACTCAAAGCCATCACTAAAGAACACGGACTCACCCAATACTGGGCCAATAGAGTCACCTTTTGTTGTGTACATCAGTCGTATCCCAAACTCTTTTGTTGGATATACAGACACGACGGACGTAAAGGCAAACCTGAGCTCAGATGTCATGCAGTCGTTTGTTCAAAGGAAGAGTTGGCACAAGTATTGTCTTAATTCTCTTTTAATTGTCTTATCTTTTGTTGTATTACTTTGAGTACTGATTATTGATTTGAAAACGTTTAGCGAATGTCTCAATCGCTTAACGATAAGCTGACGACTGCTTTACAAGAGTTCAGACGCGAGAAAAAACTCCGACAAAACGCGAGACTCTCCCTCTCAGAGATACCGATCCGCAAACAATTACTCGTCAAAGGTTTGGCCAATTTTAGAGCACCGCTCGAAAGGTCCAAAAGTGCTCCAAAATTGACGGCAATTGTGGAGGAAATCAAAGAAGAGAACGATTTCGGCGAAGAAGAAGAAGAACTCGAAAGTGAAAGGAGTGAGAGCTTCGGTGATGAGGAAAGCCTTCGCTCAGACGAAGTGGTCTACGCGACCACCGGTTCCGTATGAATGAACCGTTGGGTTCAAAAACCATTTGATTGTCTAATATTTAAAATCAATTAATTATTTCAATACTCTATTAGAAAGCATTCGAAGAGAGCCTATAATTGACACAAATATTTCAGTAATTATTTGAACGCAATCTTTAATTAATGACAAAAACCTTAAATTATTTCGATATCAAATCGAAAACCAAAAAAAGACTATAAACTGTTTTTTTGGACATTTGTTCAAAACTATTTAACATTTCAAGCGTTCATTTAGACTACAATTCATTTGATTTTTGACTTTTTCTATGAATTTCCTCATAATATCAGAAATTGCGATCAAATTTGTTTTTTAATGTTTAAATAAAATTTTAATATATTTATGACAAACACTGCACATGACTCTGACATAACTCTTGACAATCGACATTATTTTTGCTAACATTTAATTTGAATTAATTAAAAACTAAATTACTCTCAAATTTCATGCCTTAATAGTTATGCAAAAAAGTCAACACTTAATGTCTCGAAATTATTATTTGACACAAACTTTACTCGAGTTATGTTTAATTGACTTTCATTAGAGGATTGATAACAAGTTTTTTCTTATAGTCTTTGCTTTCAATTCACAGTCGGACTGTTTTTCACTATAAAATTACTTCAAATAATTAACAATTTGTTTAATTGACTATTTGTTTGCCATTTATTACTATTTCTATTGAAAAACGATTAATAATATCTTTATTTTTATCTCTTTATTAATTTGATTTGAGAAGTGCCTCAAATATGGTTAGACTTACTTTTTTTGTCAATACCTGTTATCATATCATTAAAGACAATCAATTCATTCCTTATTAGTTGTATTTAATTATTGCGACATTTGTTTGCCTTTCGATCCATTGATTAATTCAATTATTGACTTAAATTTTTGTAATAATTTTCAGAAATGTTTGTTATTTTTGTTATATTTTTATCGAATCTAATGATTGTATTTTAGATAATATTTATAAATAATTATTATTTAATATAAAAATTCTTTTATTGATTTTTTTAACAAAAGTTTAGAGCACTTCAAATGAGTTATATTTTTTGATTCAATTATTAATAATATTTTGATTTTCTATAAATACTTATCGAAAAGATCTCAGATTTACTGAAAGTGTTGTGAAATGATATGAATTGAATTTTTTTTTAAAGAAAATTATTTTACTTTTGAGTAAATAGTATTGAATTTATTTGTAAAATAACGAATCAATTGTATATTAAAACTGTTTTTTCACATATTTTTAATAAAAATAATTTTGTATTTGAACTGAAATCAACTCAAAGTTATTTTATTCAAATAAATTGGAGCTCTTCTTATTTTTTGCTGGACTCAAATTTATAGCTATAATTATGATAATAGCCAAGAGCAAATAACCAACAAATTTGCATCAATTTTACTTCAAATTTATTATAAACTGATGATCTAGTGATCAAAGTTTATCTAGTAGTGATCTAGTTCAAATTTTTATTAATAAAACTCTCTTCTGATTGACTAATTAGTAATTGAATGATAAAATCAAAGAAACTTTAATCCAAATAAACTCAATTCAAAGCCAATTAAATGAAATCAAATGAATATTTTTAGTGAATTTATATCTGGATTACTATCGCTATTACTATCAGTTAATTAGACCTCAATTTAAGTTTTTTTTTTCAAAAAAAGTTTTAAAAAAATTTAAAGTAATTTAAAAGTCATAACAAAAGATGACATCATTTATGACATCATTTATGACATCATTTATGTTATAATTTTGTCGACCATTTGTTTTGACTCATATTTGACATCAGTTTTGACTAAAATTTTTGAATAATTTGTTTTTAAATAAAATAATTTGACCGCCGATTGTCTGCTGAAGAATGGGAGAGACATCGGCAGTGATTCGCCGCAACCGAAAGGGATGTACTTCAGAAGAGTTCTACAATTGGACGGACGAACCCTTCGAGGAAATGGACTCAACTATTGCTGTCCAACAGTTTATTCAGCAAACGATACGCAAAGATCCCTCAAATATCGATGAGATCCTTAACCCACCGGATGGTCAGGAAGAGGGCGGATGGAAATACGAACACTTAAGACAGTTCTGTCTCGAACTCAACCGATTGGCCGTCAAATTGCAGACCGAATGCAGTGCCGAGACCTGCACTCAAATGACAGCAACCGAACAGTGGATCTTCTTATGTGCCGCTCATAAGACACCCAAAGAGTGTCCGGCCATTGACTACACCCGTCATACGCTGGACGGCGCCGCCTGTCTTCTCAATAGTAATAAATACTTTCCGAGTAGAGTCACTATTAAGGAGTCATCTGTGGCTAAATTGGGATCAGTTTGCCGTCGGGTGTACCGCATCTTCAGTCACGCGTACTTCCATCACAAACCACTCTTCGATGAGTTCGAGAATCAAATGTTTTTATGCAAACGATTCACAGCTTTTGTCACTAAATATAATCTTATGTCAAAAGACAATCTGATTGTCCCTATCGTTGGGGTCGACACCGCTCTGTCGACCGCCACCGGAGAAACCGAAGCCTAACTTCACATCACTTTCTTTTTTTTGTAAACAAATTATGTCTTCAATAATGGGTTTTCTTATTGTCTTTTTCGTTGAAATCCTTCACAATTTTAATCGTTTCTTCATTTTATTTAATATTTTAATCAAATTTTCAATAAATTATATATAATTTAAATATTTATTTAAAGTTGTTTTTCGACACTTAATTCAATTACCGAATTACCTGTCATAAGAATGCATGCAATTCTAGGTGATTTGACAAAAAGGGGGGCAATACTATCGTCGATAAGAGTGCACCTAATATTGGGACAATTGAGTCATTGCTTTTCAATGATATAGTATTGCATTAATGGTTCAAATGAACATAATTTCAAAAAACTGTAACAAAAGTTTTGATGAGTTTTGACAAAAAGCGTTAACATATATCCACT